>JARDWD010000059.1:0-61466 GCA_029034505.1 Ornithoptera priamus | reverse complement strand
GATGACATTACGTCCGCCTTTACACGAGGTGTATAAACTTAAATAAAAATAAAAAAATAAACACTAAACCACATGTGCTCATCTATGAGACAAATGGTGTTAAGTCTACTCTCGATTATTCATTAAATGTCATTACAAAGTAATTTTTCCTCTTCATAAGATCGATCCATCTATCCAACAAATTATGTTCTTTGGGAAGATCTTTAGGAGAGGCATATTGTCCAGCAGAGGATGTCTTTCAGCTGACAATGATGAATTTCCATTTATTCCGTAAATAATCATAAACGAAGTCTCACAAGAAGTAGTTATACTTACTTTAATTTTACGTGGATCCGTGAAAGACAAGTTCAACTTGTGCAGGTGTTCACGGACTGCTAACGCGTCTATAATGAAGTCTCCATCCGAAGTCGAGATTTGTATCAAGCATGTAATGCCTGAAAATAAAGTTAAATACTTTAGTATACATATTTAGTATTTCCCAGTTACCATTCAAATCGCATAAGCAAGCCATAATTGATACTGCTAACATAATTAGCAACTTGTAATGTTATTTTGTACGATTAGCAGTTTTTACATTTATAAGATTTAAAAATATACAATCGTAGATTTTATATATTTATATCTTAATAAAACACTTTTTCATATTAACGTAAACATAAATATTTTTTTAAATCAATTCGACATTCACTTCTAACTACTATTCGCCTTTGCTCAATGTAATGCTTATCAGTTTACATATTAAAATAAAATTCAGATTTGCTGTCGCTAAATAACAACAATAATAAGATAAGGCAGTTTATTAAAATTTCTAATTGTTGGTGAGTCCTAAACATAAGCAAAAATTATAGATTTTTTTTAAAGAGAAAAAGTAAAAATAAGTATTATTTTAACATTTTTATAATTAAGATCTCTTATATTTTTGATGTTAAGGAGTATTTTATGGCCGGAAACCATTCAGGTATCACCGCAGCAATGTTTGTCTCATCCGACATTACTATGTTCTGAATTAATGGCCGCTGTAGCTAGTGAAATATATTGGGCTAACATTGAGTTAATATCATGTCTCAGGTGACACGCTCAATTTAGTGCAGTCTTACATTACAACTAGCGCCACCGATGAAGCCCTGTTAATAAAGAGAAAAAAAAAAAAAACTAGCGCTACATTGTTATTGCTGAACGTACTTCTTACCGTTACGTCAACGTCACGATCGTGTCATAAAAAAATATGCATTACTATGCAACATTCGCCGCTAATGAAAAATAATTTATAATGACATTTGCAAAATTCAAAAAATATTTTAAATATCGCAGCGAAATTTTTATTACTTACAATATTACAAAGAGAATAGCAAAGAATTTAGTATATTCTACCGCATATACAGTCGGACAATTCAATGGATAAAAATAGAATGTCCCCACACATTAAACCTTTTAGAACCAATACAGTGAATGTGGAACTTGTTAGAGCAATTTAGAGATAGATGGCAATTGACCACTTGAGCGTTACATAATTGCCAGTCCATTTACTTTCGTACTATTTAATTTAAATGCAAAATACCTACACAATACAACAAATGTAAAAAAACATAAGGAGTATTATTATGTTTGAACCACAGTTTTTTTTCAGTGTTGATCCATAGTTATGCTGCTTGCACTATTATAATATATCCTACATAGTTACAAATTGACAGTTTACTTAAAGCCAACTATGAAGCGATTACCCACATACTTGTGGTAGTTGGAGCGCCATAAGTCACTAACAAATATCGCAAGAGCAAATCAATGATAAAATAATCCACGCAGGTGCAATGTTGTAGCAAATCATGTTTCACCATTGCAAAACATAAATTTTTTATCCAACAGCCAATTTACGTCGCCACTGTTGACGCACAGGCCTACCTTTAATATGAGGGCGATGGGCCATAGTCACCACGCGGGCCCAATGCGGATTGGTAAAACATCACATAAAATTCTAATCATAACATAAATTTTGACACTTGTGCCATCAATTTCCCGAGCAGCCAGGGCGCCTACCAGTTCCATTAGTGTTTAAGGAAAAGTGAAAATAAATGTGTTATGTATACAAAAACCTCTCATATAATATGTATGTAAAGTAGAAAAAAATAGAACAAAGAAAAGGTCTGTGAAAATAAACATCGAAAATACATGTTTCTTTGTATTATAACTAGCGTAAATAAATGATCACTTCATACAGAACACCTCATGTACGGCATAATACTAAAAGTTAAATGAAATACTTTGTAATAAACAGCTTTCACAAAACCTGTCAGTGCAATAGAGTGATGAGTGTGTTAATTAAAAAACATACCTTGATAACTTCTCAAGGAATGGTGTTCCACATCAACTGCTAACTCATTCACCACACTAAGATGGCTTACAAGTGCATTAACCTGAGTCTCCGTATCTATATAAGTAAAGGGAGTACGATCAAAAGGTTTTGGAAATCTTGGTACTGTTCGATCAGCAAAGATACATCTTGGTGGATGATACATTTTTAACTCTGTTTTATATGGATGCTCATACCTGAAATTTTATAATAAAGCTATAATTATTTGTAATCTAAATAAAACTGTACCTGAAAAGTATGTGAACCAAAGATGATTATTGTCCAAACTACATCTTTTAATCTTGAAGATGTTTATCTGATTTGTATGTGAAATCTTTCTCATAACAACAAAATATGATGTTTCCACAACATGATAGTGTGCAATCTAAAATTATCTTTTTTTTTTATCAAAGAGGAAATCATTAAAAGATACCCTGCTTTTGGGGACAGACAAGATTATATATGATTTGTACCCACTAAAACCCACTTAGTTGTCATTGTCAGTGCATCACAGAGACCCAAGACCTCCTACAAAAAACACTGGTATCTCCCACTTGTACAACTGAGCACTTCCCAGGACAATCTACAACTATCCCTATTACCCTTGCTTTGATATGACAAATACAAGACCATTACATACTTGTGGCCCACCCTGGGCTCTACTAGTGAGCAATGAGGCCCTCACATTCAAAGCCACAAACCCAATAAGCCTTTTAATGGGCAAATTATATCTTAGTCCTATTTTTAATAGATCAAGATTACTAGGCAGATATCTGTTAAAGGTGGTAATAAAATAACCCAAAGAGCCCTCTTTATTTAAAATATGGTAATGTTCGCACAATAATATTTGATAACTAATTAAGCATTGCAAAAGGGTCTAAATGGTTATCAGCAAATGAGATTTTTTTATTTGAAATTAATTAATTGCATTTTAACTATTATTGATGTTTATTCTTATTTTCACTATTGTATCAAACAAGATATTAAAACACTTAAACCACTATACTTACCCAATAATTTTTCCCTTGATGTTGTATAGAATATTCAAAGCAAGTGGTTGAATACTGTTCGGCTTATCAAATATTTTAGGCATCCAAGGATTATTGGAATTGTCCACCCGATCTTTAAAGGCATTCTGTGGATGTGGGATGTTTGCATCTGCTGGTGGCACATCCTGTACCTACATAAAGAAATAACTAGAATTAATGACATGAATATATAAAATAAATATAATATAATGACAATTTATTAATCAATATATAAATTAGTACTAACTACTTTTACTACTCCCATTAATGTTAATTGTTACTAATGTAAACATTAAAAAAAAAGAAACAACTACACTAGAGAATTAAATTTCAGAACCTGTGTGCTTGTTGATGCTTTATTCTCTTGGATGTCCTCCTCATATTCAGCATCACTGGCCTCATTTTCGTTGCTTATACTTTCCATATTAATATTTATCTTTTCCAAAATACTATCATTCATTTGGACAATATTTTCGGTATTATAATCATTGTCATAGCTGTCAAGATTATTAAATGAAAATTAAATAATACTGTATCAAGTGGTATGAATTATTAATCTTAAAACGAATTATAAAAAAATCTTAGGTTGGAATAAGTTCTACCCTTAGCCTAGGGAAAATTAAATATATTATTTATTAGACACCATTCCTTTTCTATGAACTAACTAAAGATGAAAAGATATTAAGATATAATACATACAAATATAGATACACATAAGAATACTAAAGTATGATATTTAAAGACGACGACAATTTGACTTACACTTTTAGTTCTGCATCATTTTGCTCAGTTTGTATTATCATATTCTTTTCCAGGATCAATTTTTCTCTTAACTGAAAAGTTACAGAAATGAAATCGGCAAATGTTTTACACATATTTGCAGATTGTCCGGTAGGAAATGTATTTGATATTCTTACTGTTTTAAATAGTATTTCATAGCCTCTCTGTAATAAAATTTTTAAAATCATGAACCTGGCTATGTTTAATATGTCCAAATTTTGCCCTGACATTTTGAGTGTTTTACAGCACCTATGGAGGAAGTCATGACCTTCAGACATGTTGAATACAATTTGATTCACAAGAAGTCTGAAGTGACAGATGTTCTGGTGACAGTTATCATGGAATAATAACATTCTTTATTGTATATCATAAAAAATAAACAAAACAATACATCAATATAAAATAAAATGTATGATAAGCAGTCTTATTGCTCTGAAAGCAATCTTTTTCAGACAACCCACTGAAAAAGATACAATCTGTGTAAAAAGGAAAGAAAGCAGTGTACTAGACAATAGAACATCATAGTAAGTAGTATTTTTTTAAGAGCCTTTTGAATGAGAATAGTGACTTGGCGGTTAAAATACGGACAAGTAGGGTTCCCATAAATAAAACACTGTCATGATAAAGGAGTTTCGCATAAAAGAAAAGGAGTGCACAGGGACATAAAGAGCAAGATTTGTTAACAAGCAAAGGGTACAGATATAGACTCAAATTCACTCAAATTGATTTGTTAGATCGTGGTATGATAGAGTTGTATAGTATGCTATATAGAAATAGGATGCAAGTATTCCAGTGAAGACTGATTTGCAGCCACTTGGGTTTTCTTCAAAAATCTGAAATGTGATCATATTTGCAAAGCTCAAATATGAATCATATACATAAATTTAAAGCTCAAGCTGTTCAAGCTGTGCTTCAGTTACATCAAGGTAACAAACATTAGCACAGCTGAGAATAAAAAGTAAAAAATTCGCAAGTGCAACTTTAGTGGCTAAAGGAAGAAAGTGGTGAATTCTGCATAAGGAACTTATATTTGCATATATCTTCCTATTTACCTAATTAACCTGTGGTATCCATGACAGATTTGAGTCTATGTAAATACCTAAGTTCTTCACCTTGGCACTATTTGGAACTAGATTATCATTAAGACTTAATGATAATAAACTAGGAAATTTAATTTTAAATAGTAATTTAAAATTACCAATGATTATATAACACTGGTTTATATTTTCACCAGGTTACTGTACAAACCATACCATTTACAAAAATTCGAAAAACAGGTGAGATCAGAATTAATAGTTTGGATGCCCTGATAAAGAGCACAAAAAGAAACCTGATTATAAATTTAGAGATCGTCGGAACACCCAATCGGGCGAGTTAGAGTACTCAGATTTGAAAATAAGCTGTGTCCTAAATTAGACATTAGGACAGTAGTTTCCTAACAAAGATGATTTGTAAAACTATAGGAATTAAAAAAAATAATAATAATTTCAAAAAAGAACATGGATAGGTACTACTACTAGCTTGAGAAAGCATCATTAATGAAATAAAATTTTGGACACCACAAGGTCATTCTGCAATTGTCACTGACATTTTCAGCAACAGTTAAGAGTTCCTTAAAGAGTTTAAAGACCCTTTATATTTAGGGTTCAAACAGAGTCCACAAGTCCCTGCTAATTTAAGAGAGTTATTATTTGGTAGTCACACATGCTAGCTACATCTGGTTAAATGGATAATTTTATAAAATTACTGGAATCATTTTATGCATTTGCAGATATATAATTAATAAACTTCATGTTTTCTATGAAAGTATAAAATATTTTGAGGTATGAGGATAGATAAATTTCCATTAGACAAACATTATTACAATAGTTTGTCAAACATAGCTTAACAAGGGGTCCCCTGGTTTGGTAGCCTTTATGGTAGAAGAAACTTAACTGACTGTTTAGGTGTAATCAAGGAAAACAGGCATAAATTCGGACTCTCAGCTACCTAAGACCTATTATGTACATAAGAGCTATAAAGCACTCAAAGTGTGGTAATGTGTTAAATGCTATAAAATTTAGTTTTGTTAAATCATTAATCCAAATGGGAGAGAAAGATTGAGATAACAGCAGGAATATCTATGTACAAATATATTGTTACAGATAAATGTCCTGAAACCTATAACTCAGATCAGTTGCATGCAATGTGACAAGCAAAATGTTCACCTGATGTTAATAAATACAGCTGCTCATAACAATTTGGCACTAGTTAAGATGATATTCACAGCACCATATCATGCTCATTACCTTGACAAAAAATGTTAAGTCATGTTACCCCAGTAATTTCACTAGCTATAGCACCCTTTCAACCAGGACAGTAATGTATGCACACAATAGTGTCCACCATAGCACCACATATTTTTGCTGCCAAACTATTGTATGGCGGTAAAAATATGTGCAGCTGCACGGCCTATTTTTGCCGCCAAAGAATAGTTTGACAGCAAAAATAGGTTCTGTCGTGGTTTTTTCCAGACGGTAATAATACTTTTTCGATTAGCCATAACAAAGTGAATAAAGGTATACAAACGTAGTAGTGATTTAAATCCTAGGCTAGTACGTACCAACAGTTATTAGTTTATTTTCTTGGTCCTGGTGATAAACGTTGTTGCGTTTTCAATCCTTTATAAATCAACTCTGTCTAACGATGTCTGATATCAAGATACATTACCTATATTTTGCTCTTACTATTTGTATCACCAGAACAACTTGATAACGACAAATACACGTGCTCTCGTAGTGGAGACCTTAAAGTAAAAAATATAACAACGTACCTCTGTGACTGAAGAGAAATTCGGATGGAACTCCGGAGCATCAGGATTGAGTGAAGAATACATCTTTTAATCTATTGCCATAAGTTTTCATAAAATTTGAGAAAACTTAAATGATCGTTAACTTTAACGTGCAATAGATCTGCAGCAAAGAATGAACAAAATATACTTAACCATAAAGGATAATGCACAGATAAATAATATAATAAAGATATTATCGTGAACGAATGGTATTGATTTCATTCAGTTGTATTTAAAAAGTATTTGTTCATTCTTTTTGTATATAGCTTTACCGATTCTTTATTTAATTCCATAATGAAATTCGCAGTTGCTGATCAATAAATAAGTAAAACAGAATATTTACATTAAAACACCTCCGTGAAGTGTTATCCTACTGTAGCCATAAACCAAAATATAATTTTAATATCATATATTGTCTAGCAGCTCTTTAAGTCAATTTATTATTGGTGATTATCAGTACCAGATTCCGAAAAAAGTACGTACAATATTCTTTTGCTTTAAAACATAATACATTTGGTTAAAAATAACATTTTAATAAAATTTATACAGGCATAATTTTTTTAAGTGACGGTACATCTGTTCTAAGTCCCAGTAGTAATTTATTTTAAAACTATCTGTATCGTCACACCACCATTAAAGTAAATAGATATACTACATACAATATACCTTGCACGAACATGCTAGTGATATTTTACACACACTCCCTTATTTCTCCATTGGACTTTACATGATACTCAATCATTTCGTTTACTTTCGGGCATGTGTCCACCTATATAAATCTCAAATTCTTGCAAAAGTGAATATTTTAAATAGGTTTAGTGCGAAATAAGTATTTTTTCATAATTCATTTGCTAACAGCTATTTTCATTCGATTGTTTTATTGCTACTAATATTGAGATGCCAATTGTGTTTTACAAATGTGTATGAATGCTAAAACTAAAATGAAATGTTCCATACATTTAATTTTAAAGTTTTTAAGTATATAGCATAATTTAAATTTAAAGATGTTGTTTTTATACATCTTCTATTATAATAATCAAGAATACAAATTCATAATTTGAATGCCAATGTTTGAACGCATATGTATTTTTTGACATTTGAATTTGACAAATATATGTCAAGGGGTTTTCGTGGGGTGAAAGAAGAGGGTGAGACGGTGGAGAGTTATAATATTAGACATGTATTTATTGTATGGCATGGTGTCGCGTCACATCGGTCTTTGTTCGAAATCTGTGTAGTGCGATTGCGCGTTCTGAAGGCAAATGTACGCAGCTGCAGCAACCAAGTGTTGTATGAGTTAGCAAAGGACGGAGAATAATTTCATCGAGCGAATATATACGGGGTATGTTAAACGCTGTCGATATTTTGTGGGACAGGCTAGGATCTCTCTGGATTATATAGTTACACAAATAATTTATATCTATGTATTTCGTTTACATCTGATTATTTTGTTGTTGCCGTCCATCACATGATACATTTCGCAATTAAACGATAGCTTTTTTGACATGACTTTAGAAGACCCTTTTTACGTCGTCAAAGAGTAAGTGCATATTTATAATTGTGGTAGATGCAATAATCTGATTAAAAACGTGCAATAAACAAATCAAAATAGGAATTTTTTCTACATATTTGTAGCTAATTTACTTTAAAATATATAATATTTTTAGTTTTTACCATGTTTCTTGTGTTATCCTAAATATTTATTATTGCTGTTGTGTAACATGAATTGTTTATTCTTTTAACTTTCCTCCCCTTTTAAAATGAGATGATAATAAAAATAATTTTTCAGTTTCTTAAGAGGATGGATTTATTGAAGGGAAATATTAAGATTTCTTTATACATGTTCAGGCTTCTGTAAGCCGAATCTATCTCCTAATTTTGTCTGGATACCAACTCTAGGTGTTTTAATTTACCATATTTTCACAGTGAGGTGTTTAAAGCATTAAATAAAACACGTGGGCTATATTTACGCTGGCAAGAAATATCAAAGTCCCCAACAATTCCTAATAGTCCTGAAGTAGAATGGACTTCCACAGAGCTGAGGAATGCTCTACGTAGCATTGAATGGGATCTAGAGGACTTAGAAGATACTATCAATATCCTTTATAAATATAATAATACATTTTTAGTACATTATTAAATAAAGATGTGTCATTACTGTATTCTGTCTGATGACAAATTAAAGATACTAATATTTAATATTCTAACTGAATTACACTAATTTAAAAAGAATAGATATAACATTATAATTAAATTAACAGATTTCTAATAAAATAGATAATTAATTAATATTTAATCATTTGTTATTTTTATATATTTATAAATTGTAAAATTTTCAAACTAATATCAAACTAGTATGGTAGTTTTGGGAAGGCCAATGTCCAGCATTGGACATCTATTGGATGACGATGATAATGAAACTAGTATAGTTTTGTATTTACATTACTATATACCTTTAATAAATATCATCAGTTCAAAAGAATAGCCGAGTTATGAATTAGTTTTCTCAATCTTTTAGTAAACTTCAGTTTGAAGAGAGCACCATATGTTGATGATATATCTTCAAAGTATTTGGATGGGTACTGAGTTTCTAAAATATATAGTATAAACTGGAATTGTAAAGGATTAACTATGCTAAAACAAAATTATACATCAAAAATAATAAAGCATTACAATTAAGATTGCTTCTAAAAAAAGTTTTTACTTATTAGGTTGTGTTCTTTTGTTTTTGTGTTTTTCGAAAACATGATCAAGGTATTAATTTTTTTGCAACTGTTGTTGATAAAGTGCAATATATTTTTTATATTTGTAATTTAATAGATTTTTAATAATTTTTTGAATATAAAAAAGGTCAATGTCAAAACACAATATATCATTGGTCTCAAAATACTTGGATTGAAGTGTTAAATGATTTTTATTCAATATCTGACAATAAATATTTTAATTGAGACAATAAAGAATACTTATAAACATTATCATCATCAACTAATTGAAGTCCACTGGAGGATGTGTTGTTTAAATTTTCCACATGAAATAGTGCATTCCACAATCCAGTAATATATGTCTGGCTCTATTATATACAAAAGTACTTATTATTTTGAAAAATTTTAATAATTGTATTTATTTAAAACATGTTTTAATTAGTTTTCTTAAAATTTAAACGTATTGTTGAAAAGAACTCTTCCAAGTTTAAGATTGACAATAAGGAGATATTTGACAGAAGGACTTTTATTGAAGCAACTAAACAGGAAGTAAAGGTATCAAAATTAATTATAACTGATGTTATTGAGAAGTGTTACATACAGTAAAATTCTTAATTTTATTAGTTTATGAAATGATTATTCCTGTATTGCCTTTTTTTAGGTAATGAAAGGAAAGATGAGTTTAAACAGAAATCGTGACAATGATGGGACTGCACGAGAGCCTCTTCTCGGAGAGGAGAGTCCAATGCATTTTGGTAACTCCTGGACATCAACTCCAAAGTATTCTAAATATTCTAAATTAGCGAATCAGACAGATAGTCCAAATAGATTTGATATGTATGATAGTGATATCATGTCGATGCAAGAGAAGATGCTAATGAATCAAGATGATCAATTAAATGTGATCAGTAACTCTGTGGGATCTCTTAAAACCGTTTCGAAGCAAATCGGCATTGAGCTTGATGAGCAAGCTGTGTATGTGAACTTTTTATTGTTAATTCTATTTCACTAAAACTACTGTACTATTAAATTTATTTACATGTTTATTAATAAATATAATTCATATATTTTGCTTTATAAAAAATATTGGTTCTTCCATTTTTAGAATGCTGGATGATCTCAACACGGAACTTGAAAATGCTGATTCCAAGTTAGACTCTACAATAAAGAAAGTTGCAAAAGTCTTGCACATGAGTAATGGTAAGTTTTGTGAATACAATGGTAAATCTATGTAGAGGAGGAAGAAGTATGATATATAATTGATAAATGATACTTCAGTTAATCGAATTTTCTCTTTTGTCAAATACAGCCCTATCTAAACAATATTTTTTTATTTGTGAATAAATCTTTGAAAAGAATCCTTTTGGGGAAAGTTAGGTTTGTGGTGAGATTTTTAAGCTCTAAAACTCTCGATCATCCTCAATATTCAGAAAGATCAAAAGACTTGCGTTCGAAATTAAATGCAGTTTCTATAAATTTATGCTATGCATTTTACTGAGAAGTATTTCATGCAGTACCCACAATATTATCACAAAGGCTGGAGAAATCGTACAGCTCTTGTTTTCCTCAAAGTCCTGAACATGGCTTAATCTAAACCACTGTTTTATCCTAAGAATTTAAGTATAAATTTAAAACAATAGCTCTTATTTCAGATCGAAGACAATGGCTGGCGATCGGTGTTCTATTGGGATTGGTAATGGTAATATTGATACTGTTCATCATAATCTGAGTCAATGATATTGGTACAGACATCATCATAATGACCTTGTGATAACGAACTATCAATCGTTTTATTTTCTTTTAATTTCAAAATTTGACTAGTCGGTAATAAATGTTTGTGCAAATAAGGAAGATCATCCTAAAAATGTATGTATTGTATATCGCAACATTATCTATTCTTAATTGTTAGTGAACATTGGTGGACTATTTTTTTTTTAAATAATCGATATGATATCATCTGTATAATTGATATCAGTTATGATATTAATTTTATGTGATAGAAAATAAAAATAATAAACAAGTGCGTATTTTAACATCTTAATGGTAGTATCATGATATAGATGACAGTTAAGCATATTTTATTACAACTAGTATGTAGTTAAGGAATTTTAATTATGATCATTCTTATATAATCCTTGTTGTATTGTATAGAGGGTTACAATGCTTTTTTTAATTAAATGTTGCTACTGTGGACTCTCTTTCCCGTTGGGATATAGGGAAACTATATGCGCTTATATCACTGCCACCAATCATCGTTGTTTTCGTCATTTAAACATGGAAACTCTTTTTCGCCGAAACAGAAGCCTTTCTAAGTCAGCAGTTGTTACCTTCTAGTAAACTCACTAAAGCCGTTGGCGGCGTGAGATGCTATCTTTCCTCTGCAAAAACGTACGAACTAAAGTTTTATTCCTTGTTTAGGTAATAGATAAGTTGTGAATGTTTATATACATCCACGTCGTCTTCGTCGTTTCCCGTCGATTGCAGGATCAGACAAACACATCTGGCAGGTTATATTCCTACTGATTTTTCATTCCGCTCGTACTGATATCTTCTGCTCCAGTAGCGCTTAACCATCAGTACTGATTTAGTCATGGAAGGCATACATCCTTCATTTAGCAGTCTCAGAATATGAGGCTGCAATTTCCTCTCCATATTTCAATCCAGTGTAGATATTTTTATATATTTAGATATTATATATTAACGTTTATTTTTATATACTCTTTACTAAAACTGGATAAACAGTTTCGGAGCTCGATGGCTCTAAAATGCACTGGTAACACCGCAGGCTTAATTGGTATTTCAAGATATAAAAACACTTCTCTAACGACCAAAGTGCAATATAGCTTTTTTCCCCTCTAGCTACCAAGTATCACTGAAATCGACATCACAAGATTTTCAGATCATTGTAACAACTTTGAAACTGATATTAATAAAAGGTATTTAATTTAATATCGTTTAATATTACTATATGAGTGATTTCTAAACTATTAGTAGTAATTAATTTATCTGTTCTATATAATTAATTACAATACATAAAGTAGGAACGAAGCTAGCTACTGTAAATTAAGTAAGATGATTCGATGATGTAAGGATGGATATAGGTAGGCATACAGTCAACTTTACATAGGGTATTTTTTTTTTTGACACAAGCTATTTAATAAACGAATTAATAACGCATCGTACTACTAAAGACAACTTTAATTTCAGTTTGAATAAGGCACCAAATGATAATAATTGTACTACTAAACTCTTGTTAACGCTACTTGTAACATTATATAAAATTCCTAATCACTTTTCTCTATTTTTGTTGCATAACAATACATACTTTCTAATGTAATTATATTGTAAGGAAGTAAAAGAAATATTCAAATTATATTATCATTGTAAAACCATAATAGAAAAAGTAGTATTTTTAACTTATCTTACTGTGGCCAAACATTATTACTATTTAGAATAGAACAATATATAACCCTATGAAAAGAGATATTAGTTTGTAAATATTGTTATTACTTCTCTTCTGAGCTACCAGATTGAACCTTGTCATATATTTCTGGTAGGTAGTCGTATTCTTCTTCATTTACGTCTTGATAAAATGATTTCTTCATGAGTCCCCACTCCATATGGAATTCCGGAACAAAAGTACTAGAACATGTAAATGTTTAAAAAATTAACGATAATTATGAAAGTGTAAAGCGAGAAGAGAAAAAGGGACAACAAATCAGTTATCATTAAATATACTTTTTTTAAAAAAAACATGAGAACGCCTAAATGCATCAATTAATTTTATGCTTTCTATTTTGTCTCTTCTCAGATATTTTCAAACGTTATTGATAGTATGGTCTATGTCCAGCAGTGGACGTATATCGGCTGATGATGATGATAACTTATAGTATTGATCTACACTATTTCATATTACATGATTATGTTTTGTTTTAGAAAATGCTGATTATTTAGAGGAATTGTGAAACTATAGGCAATTTTTTTAGGTATTCTAAGCAGGTGTACAAATGTGGCAACAGTACTTACTTTTCACATTGGAATATTTCCAAAATATTAACAGAAATACAAATGAAGTTAGTCGACAAGCATTGGATTAATTGTAATAATAGTTGGATTTTTTAATGTTTTAGTTAATTTTAACTTATGTCCTATTTTTTATTGGTTTTCTAAACGTCCACAGTAGTATCTCGTGACATTTTTCAAAAATTTTTATAGTTATTGTATTTATCGAGCAAATACGTTTCAATCACTCTTTCTTCACCAGATTTGATGTAGCTATTGTTTATATAACACATTTATGTAGTAAATTATTGATGCTTTAATTTATTAAATAGAATTTATGTTGTACAGGTGTTTTATTAACTATTTACTTTTTTTTAATTGTTTATATCACTGTATGAAACATATGGGATGTCTTTATGAAAGACGTAATGTCTATAAAGTAATAAAAAAAATGTTAAAGTAATCTAAGTGACGCGGTTGCTAGAGACTATATTTAGTAGTCAGACGTCAGCGGAGACGTAAGTAGTCTTTGGAAGTGTTTTGCTATATTTTAAACATTTTTCTTTATTGTATGACATAGCTACAGGTAACTAATAATATAAAGTATCAATATATATGTAACAAAAAAAGTTCAATAGGATTTTTTAGTTTTCATAGGGGATTTATCGATTATTAAAGTTCGGTTTGGGATTACTACTTAAAGCCCAAAAGATTACAGTTTAAGTTCTAAGTCGTAGATAATCACTACACTCCAAATATTTTGGATTTTATTGCTGATCTTAATTTATTCGGTAATGGAAAGAATTTACAAGAGAAGTAAGCAACTTGCCAACTGTCACATATCACGTATTGCTATAACACGTCTATCGCATCTTACAACTGTTACTAACGTGACCGCCAGTCCCTTTCGTAGTTGCTTTAAACCTGCGAGCATATTTCGACGTCGGAAATTGAACTGTTACAAGGTATGTAATAAGCTCGTAACTACGACGTAGAAAATATGGAAAGAAATATAACAAAGTTATTACCTGCTGACACAATTCATGTAGCTTTGAAGAAAGGAACTTTTGAAAATGTGTATAACATTACTGAAACCAGTACAATTACTCCATTGCGCATCTGGTGCCATTAGCAATCCGGCTACTTTCCCTCGGCACACGAGAGGTGCTCCGTACATGCCCTTAGTAATGATAATAACAAAATAAGTGTGACAATCTATAGATTGTAATTTTAAAGGTCAGGTAGTATGAGTATTCAGACACAGTAACCAATATATGGAAATACAAATCTAAAATTTAGAAAGGATTATTTTCTTCCATTTACGCAGTTCCAGTTATGATAAAATGAGCTTAAGTATTATCGACTGTTAAAAACATCACACACACAATAAAATAACTGTTACATTGGTAACAGTTAAAGATAGCACTTACATGACATGGCTGGGCAATTCTATCCGGCTGAAAGAATAAGTATTGCCTATATAATATTTTATAACCGAGTGCCTTACCGGTGAAATATGAACAGTTAGTACAAGTTTTTACAATAGATAATTTTAACGATGAAAAAAAAAAAACAAGTATTGAGGCGAACAAAAAATTGTTAAGTACCAGAATAATTACTTATATCCAAAGTATTCAGATTTTTAGAACAACTTTTAATATTTAATTGGCGATATTTTAGCAACGCTGCACGATTTACGGCACACCGCAACGAAAATTTAAATTTATAATTAATAGGCACAACGTTAAATTATTAAATACACATATGAAATAACCCAGAAAAGAAGTTACTGAAGAATCATTATTATGATTGTTGTCAACCAGGAACGAAATGACCGTATACTGTCAGCATATTTATTATTTATCTTTATATAATATCATAACAAGAATAGTTTATACTAATTATCACCGTAACCTGATGATGAATTAATATGGCATATCGATTTTTATAGATTATTAGTGTAATGGTAGATTAGAAATTTCGAACAACTAACTCCATCCAAGTTTATAAGAAATGTTATAAATAATTTTTAAAAAGAAACCTAATATAGGTCTTACAATTTCAGTTAAAATCAGTGAAAATTTTATTCAAATCGGTCTGTTTCCGTGGTTGTTAAGAATCAACAGATAAAAAACAATTTGTGTTTTGTCATTGTTCTTTGGTCCACGTAAACATGCATTAAGAAAAAAGTAATGCTTTGATATTATGGACGTTCCATCTACGTATTTGTATGCATCATATATGTGGTAATAGATGTATAAATATGTAGATAACACTTACGTCTCTAACGCACATGTAAGCGCTCTTATCGGTGTATCCAGTAAAACCAAGATTAATAAGAGCATTCTCATATTTTACTGCCAATGTATCGCACCACATATGTTTTATGGCTATGTTCAGAAATTGTACACGTAAATTTTTTTGCAGTAAAAACCTTTTCTTTGCATAAATTTTATCCTGAAAAAGAAAAGGTTTTGATTAAGCAAGTAATAGTGTCTAGTTTGTTTTCAGATTACCAACTATACTAACTATAGTGACGTTTATAAACAAGTAACCATTCGTTATACTTATATATATGTCATTGACAACCTTATAAAAACTGTTATATTTTTTTAAAATAAGTAAGTCATTACGTGAACGATGCTGTATGCAAGATTTAATATATATATATATATATATATATATATATATATATATATATATATATATATATATATATATATATATATATATATATATATATATATATATAATTATGAAAGAATTTTTAAATAAATAAATAATTTGTGTATAATCTAGTAGATTTTCAAAATTCTGTTATTTTCGTTCAATTATCGTTCCGATTGTGCAAATTTTAACCAAAAATAAACAAATTATAAAACCCCCACCACATGCTACTAGAGTTCTAAAAATATATTGAGCAACATCAAAAAAACAAAAACTCAAGTACATTAACATCGGCAGATGTCGGTGCTTCACGCTAGTTTCACCACATGGGCAGGAGTTTATTTTGTTATTATGCCACAATATAAATATATTAATAAATCACGTTAAATTTTTAAATCATTCATTTTCTTTTGGAGGACTCTTCTTTCTCGACTTACCCCTCTATAGAAAAAATGCCATCCAAATATAGCACACTCCTCATGTAAATTAAAAAAATCATGGGTATCATAGTCCACTTCAATACCACGTGTTGGAACCTCAGCCAATACATCGGGCACTTGCCGTTTGAGCAACAAAATCGCTGGTGATCTCTGCATCAGATATCCATTATTTACCGAAGTGTTAGCCCCTAAAAATAAAGGTTAAAGTAAACTTTTAACATTTTTAAAATTTGCATGAATAAATTACCATTTCAAGTTGTATAGTGATAGACATTCAACAAGAAGCTTTCAATTACAGAAAACAGCTGTCTTTAATTAGTATCAGGTAACGTAAAAGGGATTTTATAAAAGAATTAATAATTAGTCTGCGATACCGCGAAGAAGAGACTAATTAGACCTTTTACAAAAATCTGTGCCTATTGTTAGAATCGGTTTGAATTCTTTTAATTCCGACCGACCAAGCAGTCTTTCTCTGCAATTCACATTATTTCAACTTAAACTTTACACAAACGTTTCGCTATAATGCTCCATGACGATGACAAAAAAAAAGAGATTTCTTGTTATTTGTTTTTGGTTATAATGTAACGGCACATTTAATCCTCTTTCATCGTTCAATATCCTTCGACAGGTTTTAAGTTGTTCTCAATTTGGAAAAAAATTGAAACTAGAATTTAGAATTGTCACTTTCGAATATATATATGTATAAGAGATTCCCACCTATGTAGTGACTCTCACAATATCTTTGGAACCATGAGGCCCAGAGACTTGAAATTTGGTGGGAATATTCCTATTATCGAGTATAGGCCAGCTAAAAATTTAAGAATGTTATCTCCAAAAGAGGTTGCGGGGGTGTTACGACCAGCAAACCGGGCGGGTAACAGTTAATAGTATATATAGTAGAGAATTCCGAAATAAATAAATGACATGTCAACGTCAACTCTAGATTACTTATATTCAAATTATAATGACTAGTAATTTAGCTAACTTTATTGTCATCACGTCAAAATATAGAAATTTGTTATTAGTGGAACGTTCTATAATACCTTTATAAATATCTATATACATAAAAGTAAATATTGATCGATTCACGTTTGAAGCTAAATTTTTATTATATTTCTTAACATTGTACAACATTTTTGCATTTTTGTTTGTTGTATGTGTACCGAAAGGAAGAATATTTAAAGAAATATTTCGCATTTCTTAATTTAACGGATTCCATAGCAACCCGGCTGTGAGCTTTTAAATTTTTTTTATTGAGAAAATATTATTTCTGTGCTATGTTGAAACGTGTTCGTTGAAACGTACTGTGCGCTGCGTCGGCTGTCTACAAAAATCATTACAATGAAGTGCGTGAATTATTTCACTGTAATCATTTTCATTTTAGCATAGATTATCAAATAATTTGAAACGGGAAATATCAAAAAAGGGTAAAAAGCATGATGGCAAAGAACAATTATATTTAAACAATTATATATATATATATATATTTATATATATATATATTTATAAATATAGAGAGAGAAAGAGATATATATGAAGATCCGCAGAAGAACTAAGGTCACCGATATTGCCTAAAAGATTGTTAGACTTAACTGGTGGTGGGTAAGGCACATTGCTCGAAGGATTGACGGCCGATGGGGCAGTAAAGTTCTTGAGTGGCGGGCGCGTATCGGTAGACGTAGTGTTGGGAGGTCCCCCCACAAGGTGAACCGAAAATCCGGTGAGAGTCGCGGAAAGCCGCTGGATGCGAGCAACGCGAGACCGATTGATGTGAGCATTTTTGAGGGAGGCCTATATCTAGCAGTGGATCTCTATCGGTTGATGATGATAATATGTATATATCTAAATATATATCCACTCTGAATCGAATTATCTTATCGAATTGTCGTAGGCCTTTTGAAATGACCGCCACTTAGCCTGATGTTCGTCTATGCGCATCGAGTTGCTGCCTTGCGCATTAGATACCATTTATCTAGAGCATATATAAGATAAAAAAATTATGTAAAACATATTACACACATTTAGGAATTAAAATCTTCGAGACTTGCACCCGTATGCCACGTCTCGGATGCCTGTAACTAGACGTCGCGATCACATTAATTGGGCGCGTATCTTTAGAGACAGTTAAAGGGTGAGTAACACAAACTGCCGCCGTCAATACTGCACTCCTTGACACTAAGGTACCGACGCACAGACCTCGGTAGCGAGACAGAAAATAGACCTGTAAAAGCATGTTTAATTTTAAAATGTAAAAATATTAATACGTTACTTAATACGTTAATAGAAAAAGAGCAATTTAATACTTACTATAAAAGGTACAGATCGTTCCCGAGGTATGAATGGGTTTCCACTCTTCGTTAATGATACATACGTCACTGAAATCAATCATTAATAAGAATGTCTGGTTGATCTACCGCTGTTTTAATTTTTTTTCAGTTTCAAAATAACCGCAAAAGTTATATCACTTATTAAATTTATCTAAAAGATATCTTATCTTTGCGTACACTGAACAGTATCGAATAGTATTGTCAATAATTTACGAAAAATGTTTCTTTGGACCGTCTCTATAAATAATCCAAATATTATAATACCAAAATAATTAAAATTAAACGCTCAACATCAATCTTAGAAAAGAAAAATAATTTAAACATATTAAATAAAATACCATCAATTTGTATATATATTTTTTCGTAATTCAGATTTGGCATTAAACAAGAAAAGATAATTTAAATAATGCGAGTTAAATCGATTTTTAAAACATAACTATTTGTTCAAAAAAATCTAAAACGGTGTGGCAGAATTTTCAAAATAAGATTTTTTGGGCTTTTAAATATGGTGTACTGCTTACTAACATTTATTAATTATTATATTACATAAAGAAAATGATTGTT
This sequence comes from Ornithoptera priamus, assembly GCA_029034505.1. NCBI lineage: Eukaryota > Metazoa > Arthropoda > Insecta > Lepidoptera > Papilionidae > Ornithoptera > Ornithoptera priamus. Next base: position 41,779 of record JARDWD010000059.1, on the reverse strand, counting down.
AATTGAACAAAAAACATTGAAATAGATATGTTTATTACATATAACAAATAAATAAAATTTTCAAAGAGGCTTGAAAACGTTATTTCCAGTTGATTACATACACTACTGGTTAAGTAATACAGAGCTCTTAAATGATATCCTTTGCGCCGGGTTAACAATTCTGCCAACATGGTCAAAAACCATCATAATTGCCTACCTAGTTTGTTTTTATTATACTATAGTTATAAACTCAATTTAATCGTTATAAATATTGATAGTTACTAATAGTTACCCAGCAAAAAAAGTGACGTTATTTTCTTCATTGTGTTCACGACAAAAAGGTAGAACACCGTGTAACAACCTTTGCAATTTAATTAACAAGTTGCAACGGATCGTAAATCATCTTAACATTATTACTCCAGTAATATTTTGTGACAAAATACTCTTTTCTCGTAAAATTAAAATTGATTAATATTATTTCATCATATATAAAATGAAAAATAAACAACAGAAGTGAACAGTAAGAATTCGTTTATTTTGCGATGTAACCTATATAGAGGACTATGAACCTTGAATTATCTTATAGTATGATTAATATATGATATGAATGAATAAAAAATGAATAGTATGATTTTTAATCTCATTTATAAAATCCGTTAATAATTTTTTTTTGGAAAATTGTAAGTGTAACTATAAATAACAATGATAATATTATCTTGTTTTAGTGTACGGTTTCTTCCTGTTTTCTGTCTAATTTTTAATTGTCATCGTGCCGCAGTGGCTAAGCACTAATTTGGTAACACAATTACCCCTGGTTCGATTCCGGAGCCACATGATAAAGGCTTTGGTTAACAGTAGAGTTTTTCGGAAGCCGTTTGGCTAGCTTCTACACTTATATTGTAAATCCTTTGCCATAGCACCAATATTAGGTTCCGGCTGTCATGACCCCACGATCTCATTGTCACTTAATATCGTATGAAATTGAGGTGTTAATACTTTCTAATTCATGTGTTGCTATAATCGTTCAATTATATGAGTAGAGTTTTCTATTGCAACTCTTCCTCTCGATTCCTTTGATTAAAATTTTAAATGAGTTTTGTTGTTTGCAGTCTTTGTAAGAGCTAGCGACATCCTTTGTGAAGTTACCTTTCATACTCTTGACATCAGTAAACAACCCGAGCTCTGTATTCTACAAGCCCGTATATTTGTATGTGGTTGTGCGCTCTCGACTTTTCAACGCTTGAGGCTTTTGCTTTTTTTTTCTCGAAACTTTTCAAAGCGTCAAAAAAGGATTTCAGTTCAGATCGTAACTTTAGATAGCATCCGTATAAAAGAGTGCAGTTATTCACATGCACGCTGTACAATTTTTTGAAAACTGAAATGTGATGAATTTCAGATCTGGTGGATTGAGTCTTCGATCAACCAGTTATCAACATGAATATTGACTTTTCTTTAACACTGAATATTAAAGAGTATTTAAAAGAAATAATATAATGCATATGGTCAACGAGTCTATGTGATCATTTTAGTAAATAGTTAACACAGACTTTAAAAAATTAATTAGTGTAGTTTGAAAAATGGTAATTCTAGGACACTAATATTATTTTAGTCTGTTTTTCATATGAATTACTGTTATGGTCTAAGTTACATTATTATACATCAAATTATAAATAAAAATAAGACCATTGTTAAATTTTTAACTTACCAAATTGATTATTTTTTAATTTAAAAGAGCAATGAGACAAGATGACGTTCACCTAATGGTATACGATACGCCATAACAATGTAGCGCTAGGTAGGATGGTATACACTACACCACATGGCGCTTGTCGACTTGACACATAAAATCTTAAGTTTCATTACACTAGGTACCACAATTCAAACCGGAACACAATAATGTTTGCAGAATACTGTACCTAAATGGTCTCCAGTAATAGAGACCTGCCACCAGAAAGGATTTTTTTAAAGAAAGATGGGTATTTGGTAATACAGAAGGGTTTTGAGAAGGAATTTGTTTCTTTCCATCGCTGACTTTTGCGAAGAACAATAATATATTATATTTTATAATTTTATTGTTATGCGTTTGATGGCATTACTTAAGTACTTGTTTTAAAAATATTTAAAAAACTTCTTAGTGCTTTATTACAATAACTATAAATAACACAAAATATTAGAATAGTGCCGTCAACAAGAGGCATCGCAATCCTCTAACGGAAAGAAAGCTAAAGGGGGAGAAAGCTAAAAATAAAGGAAATGTACTATCTATATATTCAGGAGCAATATAAAATGTGTAGTTCAGATTTAAAATTTACGGGGTGGTAACAAAGAGAGAACAAAAAGTTGCTACGTTTGAAGAAGTATTGAATAAGAGGGCTTGTAGCATCATGGATTTAGTAGTTTTTTTTTTACAATTAAGCGATGAAGCCAGCGGGACGTTCAGGTGATGGTAACTGATACGCCCACCCATACAACGTGGCCATACATAGAATGTTATACACTGCAGTACATTGCGCACGTCGCCTAGGACAAGATGTTGAGTCTCGTTACTCCAGTAATTACCCCAGTGTAATTACACTAGCTACAACGCCCTACAAACCGGGATACAGTAATGTTTACATACTACTGCTTTGCGGCAGAAATAGGAAAGTAAGTAAAATTAAAGTACGAGTATTGTTTACCTTCCTATTTACGCGTATAAACGTGCCACAATAAACAGTCTGTTGTTTATAATAAAAACAAATGTAATAACTGACATCCATAAAAATATTTGTTTCCTTTTTTTTATAGAAAACATTATACGGGTAAATGGAATTTCCGTTTATTAATCATGCTGTGTTCAATGCAATTACTGATATTATTTTATCGCAATAACAACATTTTCACAACGTATTGTTACAGTGCATTCGTTAAAATGCAAGGAAACGTTACAGACGAGTACGTTCCGGAAATGCGAAGTGCATTTACGAAATTTGACACATTAATACATCACGAATTCTATTTAGCAATGAATACATTAAATTGTATAGTATAAAATCATCTGCAGTCATATTCGAAAGCCTTTATATCATATGCGCAAGTAAAGTTTTTATAACATCATAATCATCAATCGATAGACTTCCATTGCAGGACATAGGTCTCCCTCAAAGATCTCCACATCGATCGGTCCTGCGCTACCCGCATCCTGAAGCTTCCCGCGACATTCGTGGGTAGAGGTATATATGGGGGGATAAGGCCATTACCCATTTTTAAGTATTTAAAAAAATATTTATTTGTGAATATTGTTATTAGTTTTAGCAATGACTCAATAGGAGATTGGTTCATTGTTGGATTAAGCAATGAATAATACTTACTAAGGTTTATATTTTCAATTAATATACATAATTGCATTAGTTTATACGAATGCTTGATCACACAGCTGAAACATCACAATATGAATAAAACTACTTTGAATACATATGCAATACATTTTTAATATATTGTGATATCACATCGATATTGTGATATAAAATTGTTAATATTAGCTCCGAATTGAAATTAAGCAAAATAAATATAGGACACAATTTTCGATTTAGTTGCTATCTAGTTCAATAAAAAAAATCCAAAAGTCTTTGGCGAAGGAAATCCTGCCATTCCCGGAAAAAGTAATAAATCTTGTTTGACTGCAGATAGTGAGATTTGGCGTGCTGGGCGGTGCCCGGCGGGTGGGGAACCGGTGTGGTACTGTTCATTGCACAGTGGTGCTGTACCAGTCCCGGGTGTAAGGGACAGATCAATAGCTTAGCGTCCTCTCCGGGAGTCGCCTCTAGCGCCGCGCACTCGCGTACCGCCCGTCGGCCGGCCAACACGCTGTTCCTTCTGACACTCGATATACAACTAGGAACATGGAGGTAAGAATATATTTAGCCATTCTAATTTAGTATAATTCACCCACAATACATTATTTGAATAGCGCTACTAAATACTACATTATATTGCTTCTGAATATGCTATTTTGAATAACATTTAGCATAATTGTCCATTTCATGGCCAATTAATTAAGGAAGGAAACTTTTAACCTCTGATTATAATATTGTATATCTATTGTTTACAGCAATTTTTATTTAAAAAACATATGTGATACACAGGTTCAACGTTATAGTTTATCTTGATTTTCAAAAACGGAAATAAATTATTTAATATAACATTTTATAAATTTATACATTTGCAAGCTTATGGAACAATGTTAATTGTTGTTGTACATTTTGTTAAATTAGTTAAACTACATATTCTCGCAGCAGCAGTGAACACGGTTGAAAGAATTTCATTTCTAAGTGATCACTTGTCAATAATGCCTGTTTCCGTAACTTATGCAATTTATCCCGTCTCACTCTAACTCGCTAGTAGTTAATAGATCTACCATATGTAGGTATTTTTATGGGACTTTTTGTGGAATGCAGCCTCCACGAGCTTTTTTTGTCTTACAGAAGTAAATCAATACTCGCGCCTCGGTAAAGTAATACAGATGCAAACCAGTGTTGTGTTACGTATAAAGGCACCTCTGTGGTTTTTGATGCTTCACATATTTGAATCATATGTCAGGGATGTATACATGTATTGTCACCTAACATGAAGATAGTCCTTGCACTGATTAATTAAGTAATAAAGTTTTGAAGAAATATATATATTTTTTTTGTATTTTATGTATTTGGTTAGAGTATAGAACAAATAAATAGAAAGAATGCAAAATAGGCGAACGCAAAGTGTAATATACGACCAGGATATGGTATATTTATACTAAAGTATGTTCTCAATATTCTCAACATTCGAACAAAAACAGCTTTTTAATATTTTTATATAAATGTTTATAGGACAGGCATAAAAGAATATTATTTTTGTATTGTTTCGTTTATTCTCTTTGTTCCAAGTGATTAACGAAACGGCAATTGCAGGTGGATAGAATGCCTTTTTGTCTTATTTTTGTTTCACCAAAATTAATTCTTTAATTACGTTTTCGCGTAAATATAATAGAAAAAATTAAGCAATTCGAATTCATTTTAATAAATTTCACAGGGGCCTGTCGCAATGTTAAAAATTTAAAAAAATGTTCAGCATCTACCGGGTTCAACTAGATGGAGATAAGTGTGGTGACCAGCGCGTGGCGCTGAGTTTATTTTCGTAACTAGTCTGTAACAACGAAACAAAGTCATTGACTGGGTCGATATCATCGTAGACCATGTTGTTATTAATATGCAATAGCGACAACTTGTTACATGATAATATAACTTAGATAATAAATATTAAATATCATTAAACACGATTGACAAAAGTTTAATGTATATTACGGAAATGTGAGTAATAAAAAAATAAATATATATAGCATTTGATTATTTATGTAATAGATGTAAAAATAATCAAACGCTTTGAATAAAATATTATTGTAGCTTCTGCGATTTTATTATCAGTTAAGGTGTTTGCAAAGCGAAATTATTATACATAGAAAAATATTTTAACCGAAACCTAATATCTCAGGCTCCGAGCAATGAGTTCTATAGATATACCACTGGTCTTCTAGTATTGGAAATGGGTTATAATTGCTCATCACGTTGCAAAAGCCTATTGAAATGTAACAACACAAGGAAAAGGACAGTTAGTTTTCTTGTCCCCTAGTGTCCCCTATTTTGAAAGTAGTTGTCGTAGAATTATTATCAAAATTGGAGACTATCATGTTTAACAGTGGATATCAATAAGCTGGAACGAATGAAAACTTGTCTCTTACCATCAAATGAACGTACAACTAGTCATTATGAAAGTAATACTATATAAGAATTAAGCTCGCGTATTTCTTACTATACACAAATAAAACTTGTTTGTATGTTTAGTGTGTACTAAGTCTTCATGAAAATTTGTCAAAAATGTATAAGTTGATTGTTTGTCTATGATTACTTGTGGTAGGTAGGCTTGAAATGCTTGTGGTAGGTCCCTTTTGAAGGACAATGGGATCCATTAAGCTGTAGGGCATGCAAACTATACTAACACTAGGAATGGGATAAATGTTTCGAAAACGTTACGCAAAATACGAACATAAATATTATCTGCCCTTTTTGTAAATTAAAATTTATTAAAATAAAAAATGGTTTTCCTTACATACGCAAGCCGTAAACATGTTTCATAGAAATGTTTATTTCTATCAGATAGAAATTAACATAATTTCTATTTAACACTCTAGTTTTACATTTTGTCTTTAAGTTATTACAATTGATCATGTACATTCCCTTCTGTCCAACGATCAAGTTACGTCTCAGGTTAAGTAGATAAATAATATTTGAGTTCGCATGTATCGTTAACTTTTTTTTGTAATGTTCATCTAATAGTTTCTGCAATGTGTCTGCACCTCATTAAAATTTTGTTTTAGGTCAAACGTTACTGGTGGATCGTTTCCGGTTTAATACTGATTTCGTTGGCCTTAGCCTCGGGCGCCGGTGAAGTTTATGATGAAAGTGACCACGAGATGCTTGTCCGCAACGAAAGGGGTGCTAAAAACAGAGGTCAGGATATTTTTAATAAATTTTTATTAATTATCTTCACATCTACAGTTCCAGCAATAATCATGCGACCATATTATGTACTTGCCTTTACTTTTTATTTAATTGCAGGATATTCATTTTAATCTTTAGCTTAAGATTTCATGGATAAGGATACTAAAAGAATTCTTATACTATCTAACTATTACAGAATATTATATTATGAATTTCTTATGGCTGTATCATTTATTTTTATACAATATGTAAAGTTGAACTTAGTGTCATGACATAAGACTTTCAGTTTACCTCCAATGACGTAGAGAATATCTGGTGTAGGTACATATAAAAAAATTATATGAATCCTGTCGTATCCGGAATATTCCCTAGTCCCTCTTTCTTTTATTAATTAATTAAATTGAAAATTAATATTAAATCTTCCTAAGTATATTATATGAACAGCACGATTTGTATTCCACGTTCTTTCGCAAGACAAAAAACAAACTAACCCCACATTTGGTAGATGCTGCATGTTCTGGGATGCTGTCGCCGTATTCATCATGTTGTGATGAATTTATTTCACTGAAAGCTCCAGCTCACTAAGTTTTAAACAAACACTACTTCAAGTTATGTAGGGCACAATTCTTTCACATTTATAAAGTACCATCGTCTAAGTGGTTAGTACATACTTATAGCAGCAATGAAAATCGGTTAAATTGGTATGGATGGAAAATTGTTCTATTGACAGTGTAGTTTGCATTGTCAGTAGAACAATTTTCGTGATTCCATTTTGATAGGTGGTAGGTCTCTTCACCACTGCAGGACCTGCTTAAAACGTTAGTAGTAAGCAGTAGAGTACAAACATTGTGTTTCCATTTCAAAAGCGTAATAACCATTGATATTATATATACGTATACTTGAGTAGCGAGACAAGGTTTTACTTGTCGAGACGAGCACAATGTATATGTGAACATCTTTTTACGTATGTCTTATTGTTTTGGACAAAATATGTCATTGCCTGAAAGTCCTGATAGTTAGAGCCTATGAATATAAGTAATACGTATTAAAGTGTAGTAGTTGTCAGACGTTGGGATTATAACTTGAAAATAATTGCTATAAACATTGTTATTTTACAAGATATTTTGTTTAATCTATCATTGCATTTTTTGCAAACAAGTTTTTTTTTGTTTTATTCAGAGTCTTGTCGTTACATTCGGGGCGCGTGGTCCGAATGTGATTCGAAAACGAACATTCGTTCAAGGACCTTGACATTGAAAAAAGGTGACCTATCCAATTGCGAGCGCACTAAAACGATTCAAAAGAAATGTAAAAAAGGTAATTATAATGTATTTGTTTTATCGATAACTGAAGATAACGGAGTAAATACACATTACACTGTGCTCTACTATACTTGAACTATTCTACTGTGTATAATTTATTTTAAGTGCTTATCGGAGGAACAACAATTTACTTGTTAATAAATTACAAAAAAGTATTTAAGTAATTTTATTTATTTTTGTATGTTATATAGAGTCAAAATCATATGATAAAAGTTATCTTATAATAGGACGGTCGGACTGATTGTCGCATTTGATGCAATTTTCCAACACTTTAAAATATAAACATTCGAAATATTATAATGACTTCAATTGCCAATCTTATTACTCCCAGCATTAAAAAAAATTATAACCAAATTTAGGTACAAATGGACTGTTTCCCTTATTCTTTAAATTGTCAAACCATCACCTAATATTTTGTTATTAATTCGTTTCGTTCACATTAGCATGTCGCTACGAAAAATCTTCTTGGAGTGAATGCAGCCCCAACGGCGAGATGTCTAGGACCGACATGTTGAAGGCCAACAGTGACCCTACTTGCGATCAAAGCAGGCGCATCACTAAAAAATGCAACAAAAACAAACAAGTAAAATCCTCCAAAGATAAGGGTAAGAAACTCTTTTCGAAAAATGGCAGGCGATCCATTCCTTATGTATAAATAAAGTATGGAACATAATGTTTTGGGACACACGCGTCTCAGAATATTAAGGTTTCTTTAATATAATAAAAGTTTTTCTTCGACAAATACATTGTTTTATTTTGAATAATTAATATCATAGGAATTCAGGTGTTATAATAATTTTGGCTGTAACAAAAATGTAGCTGTTTAATTAGTAAGTAGAATTACATACTTATTTTATAGTGAAGTGCTCTTTTTAGTATATTGTTTCTAGTATTCTCACATTTATGTATGATTAAGTAATGACAACATTAAAGTTTTATTAACTATAAAAAACGATATAAGTATGGGTAACTTACTAATAGTAATGAAGTTCGTATATTGACAAACTATTCAGTGAGTAATATAGTAATCAATTCCCTTAACATTTTCAGTGTAATGTTTGATTAAGTCAAAACATCATTAGTACTAAAATTTTAATTCTAAATGATTACAATAATTTTTAATAAATACAATATTTCAAAATTAATAAGATCATGTTGTCTCTAATATTATTAGATAATTGATTGAATGAAATAATAATATTCTCGAAGCTGTTAAAACAGAAAAGAATTTTTGATATTAAATTGAATGAATACACCTAATGCTTTAAGTTAAATATGAAATATAAGTTGTTCTTTTATTTCTGTTTGATCGAAATCAGGATTATTAGTAAAAATTAAAGATAAATTCAGTTATATAAATTCATAGCAAATTTTCAATTTTATTGTTTGCATTAATTTATATATATTAAAAGTAACATAAGAATGGCAACTTTTTGGGGAGGGTATGTTATAGTTTTGAAGAAATTTATAGTACTGTTTAATAAAACGTAGTATTTAACACTTGCAACAAAATTTGATAATGTTTGTGTAATAATCTATTTTATAATTAATTATAATATTTGTAACTTCCAGGTCGCAGAAATCGACAGTAGAGCGTAGACGAGGGTTACCTCTTTTTTAGATTATTATAACGTTTAAATGTTTTCTCGTGAATTAAAATTTATGTCATAGTGCCAAAATAGCGCCAGTAAGAATATGTTTCAAGAGCTATTGATATTATAAGCATTTATTAGTAAGACGGTAACAATACAATTAACTTTTCAAATATTGTATTGTTAGATTTTTATTGCATCGCAATGCAATGCACTTAGCTGTATCTTTATTTTGTCATTATAGATAAGTAAAATCTTTGATATTAATTAAATAATTGACTTACTTAGATATTTTTTTTCTTTCCTTCCTAATTTGAGATAAATATGTAAAACAGAAATTATAAACCAGAGCAAAATGTTTTGAGACTTTATATGTACTCTTTGGATGTACTTTATATGTACTTTGGTCATTATACAAACACGAAAAAGACGTACGTATGTGGTAAGTTATATCCGGTCAAACTACTCGTATATTTGCGCACGAATAAAAACAATGAGCGCCAAGCTTAATTGTCTACGGACATTGCTTATCTCTCCGAGATTGTATGACCCGTTACTGCAGTAATTTCATGAATACAAAAAGTCCCAGCTGCGACATGGTGCCATATCCATGAGAATAGCGAAAACAAATGCAGTTATTCAGCCGTCATATCTTTAACATTGATAAAGTCCTTAATAATTGTGACATAGTAAGGTACACAAACATTACTCCAAGCGGTTATAAACATAAGGATTTAACTTAAAATTTTGAATAAAAATAACACATGGTTGCGTTGGTTTAAAAAAAAGTTTATTTGGTTTGTGAAAATAGCAACTTTTGCAGTTGGTTTACAAACCCTGCCCCATCCCTGTCGACGTCAGAAGTAATGCAATGTCGGAACTATCGCGTACGCGTTACGTGTGCCTGTTTAATTCGAAAATAAGTGAAATTGTTGGTTTTTCTCATCGCTCATCGGTACGAGCCTGCAGTAAAGACTATAAAGGTATTGTGCATCCTTTCTTAATCGCAGAAATGCCGCTTCTTCTTATTGCTGTCTGCAGTCGGTGTCCTTAAATTTTGTAACTTTGGTAGTTGAAAAATTGAACATTATCTCGCATCTGCATTTTTTGTCTTCCTTCGAGCAGGATTTACTGGTGCATCAGCACCAACCATTGCCTAGGTATTTACCTAATATCGTTGTAATCGCGTACCAAGTAGGTATTTTGATAAAAATATCTCGCCGCTTGTAATCGTCTTAGAAATATTGTTTAGTTCGCCTAATTTCTTTCAATTCTCTTATTTTCGATTTCTCGTCGTTTAATTATTAAATTAGGTAGATAGAAAACTGCGTTCTGGTTTTCTCATTTTGTATTGGTTTATCGCAAATAGTAGTTTCATTATTAGATCACCGGTCGAGCGCACGCCTCGCGCCGGCCGCATACATCAGCCGTAGGTACTTAGACATTTGTATTACTCTCATAGATTTGTACTTGTAGGTAGGTGTTTACCTTTTAGCCGCTTCGAAGATTTTTCGTTTGTTACACTGAAATATTTATTAACGTTTACATTAAAATGGCACCTTCAGATACTAATTTAAAGATGTTGTATGCTAAAAGAGATAGGATGCTCCCGCATGCAAAGCATTTCTAGCCAGGTTAAAGATATGGATTCAAAATATTCAACGCTGATGTTTTATTGTGCGACTTTGAAACAGTAGATTTATTGCGTGAGGATTTCGAAGGTGTGCTGGATGCAATAGCCATGCCGGAGTTAAAAGGTAATCTCGATTATTTAGTCAACTATCATCCTCATACGGCGTTTGAAGATCTCTTAGGCGGCGTGAAACGAGCTGCCAAAAGGTTATAATCGCAATCGCAAACGGGGGATCATGCCACGCCTGCAGGTCACATAGGACTCCTAAACTACCCCCCATAGAGGCAGCGTTCGTTCCATATGCGCGGGAATTACTCCAAGCGCCGAAAACTATTCATTAATTTGTGATTTGTTAAATAGCAAGTACGAAGATAAACTTCTAACTGCTACTGCGTATTTGAATTAATTATTTGAATTTAAACCTATGTCTTCTGCAAAGCTTAGTAGTTTAGAATTATTTTTAGACAAGTTCGGATCGTCGGTTGCCGCTTTAAAAGATTAAAAGGTCAATGACCTATCGGATTTTATGTTTTTGCATATCGCGCTTAAAAAATTAGACGGACACTGCCCGTGCGTTTGAATCCTATCAACGCTTAAATAAAAAGGGATGCGAAATACATTATACACATTATTTGTAGATTTAGTGACGTTTGTTCGTGACCACATAAAACGGCAGTTTGACACTAAGTTGTCATCTATAAATGCTTATACATCTAGTTCTGGGTCAACGGTATGTAGTCAGTGTTGCGATAAACGTGATCATATTTATAAATGTTGTGTTTTTAATAGTTATAAACCGAATGATCGGTTTAAATTCGTCAAATCGTCCAATTTATGTATAAATTGTTTAAATAGCGGTCATCGTGTTTCCGCGTGCGGACCATCCTCTTTATGTAAAAAATGGAATTCTAAACACCACTCTTTATTATGTTTTGGAAATGAACCCGCCGCGAGTGGGGTGCATCCGAACGTGTGACGCACGCAGTCCTCCATAGCCTCCAATAATATGAGCGTTACTCCCGCTCGCTGCGTCCGCACGGATAACGTAGCGCTGTCCTCGTTATCGATAGGTTATAACCGCATGTTGCGTGGCCTTACTACAGTACTAATTGCGACGGCACCTATAGTTATTATTGAGTCTCGTGGTAAAGAGCATTGTGTACGCGCGTTGTTGGACAGCGTGTCTCAAAGCAATTTTGTCACTCGTTATTGTTGTCAACGTTTGCGTTTAAACATAAATAATAGACCTGCTTGTTCCATAGTAAAGGAAATAGGAGGTTCTAGCAAAACAATTCAAGGTTCTGTAGAAATAAAATTTTATTCGCGTTTCGATCGTAAAGTAAATTACACTATAGAGTCGTTAGTAGATAAAATTATTGAAGATTTGCCGACTACCACAGTGGATGCTTCTCTTTTATCAAATTTCGAAAACTTAGCGTTGGCAGACGATACTTACTTTAGCTCAGGCTCGTCTCAACTATTAATTGGAGCTTCGATTTTCCCGCATCTGCTCTTGTCGAACAAGGTTCAAGGACGGCCTTCGCATGCCTCGCCGTTCGCGTTAGAGACTGTCCTCGGTTTATATTGGTGACGCTCCTGTTCGTATAGAATGAGAGCGTTTCATATTGCTGTACCGGAGACCCGTTAGACTCTGCAGTTCGGAAGTTTTGGGAATTAGAAGGGATAGACGTGCCGTTTGTACTCAGCCCGGAGGACAAAATGTGTGAGGAGTTTTATACCAGTACTACCACACGAGCAGTGACGGACGATACGTGGTGGCTTTGCCTTTTAAAGGCGATATTAACACTCTCGATAAGTTGCGTAAAGCAAGTGAAATTCGATTTTACTATTTAGAAAGGAAGATGCAAGCTTCTTCGCAACTAAAATTAACATACGACAACATCATTCTCGAATATTTGGTGAAGAATTATCTCTCAACTGTAGATTGTGACAGTTCAGAAGTTTCTGATTTTATTCCGCATCACGGTGTTATCAGAGAAGATAAGGACAAAACCAAATTAAGAGTCGTATTCGATGGTAGTTGTAAAACTACCACTAGTGTGATCATCATGTGTCATCATCTACCACTAGTGTAATGATCTGTTATATGGTGGACAAAATTTGCTAGGAAATTTATTTAATATTGTTATTAATTTTCGTTTGTTCTCGATCGCCCTTTTCGCTGACATTCGTCAGATGTTTCTGAGTATTGGAGTCAGAAAACCGACAGGTGTTTTTAACGCATTTTATATCGTTTCTTCTCAACAACTATTACAAGTTTATGAATTTAATCATGTAGTTTTCGGGCTTAAGTCGAGTCAATTTCATGCGTTGCGTACTATTAAACAGTTGGCAGCTGACGAAGGTATCGCCTACCAGCGGGCCAGAGAAATTATTGATACTGGCCTGTATATGGATGACTTTGTTTATTCAGTTCTAACTGAAGACATCGGCATGTCGACCGCTTCTGAGATGATAGGTCTTATGAAGGCTGGTCAGTTCGAGCTGGTGAAATGGACGAGTAACTCACAAGTAGTTTTAGATTCGAACCCGGCGTCGCATTGCCTGCCAGGGGTCAAGGAGTTCGACGATTCGAACCAGCATAAAGTACTCGGCATGTGTCTGTCTCCTAAGACAGTCAGACAAATTTTGTATAAAAATTAACACTCCGAATGAAATTTGTACTAAACGTACAATATTGTCATGTGTCGCTAAAATATGGGACGTCTTGGGATTTGTCGCACCGGTCGTCTTGTTCGCTAAATTTGTTATTAAGTAGTTGTGGCTGAGCGATTGTAACTGTGATGACACCCTATCCGAAGATATAGTAAAATTGTGGAACCGATTCAAAGGAGAACTTCCTTTGCTTTCCCATATAAAGATCCCACGTCACGTAGGTATGAACGTCGACAGCGTCGTGACTATCTTAGGTTTCGCGGACCCTAGTGAGAAAGCATATGGGGGAGTGATATATTTGCACGTTCAAAATAGCAATGATAATACAATTCGTTTAATAACAGCAAAATTAAAGGTGTCTTCTAAAAGAGTTGTGTCGCTCGCCAGATTTGTTGTTAATCGTGTGTTAAATAATACAACTTTGAAGGCGTCCTTTCAAGCCCGGTGGGATAGCTGCGGTGGTTTTTAAAAAAAATAATTTGGTTTGTGAAGATAGCAACATTTTCAGTTGGTTTGCAAATCCTGCTCCATCCCTCTCCCGCACATTATCTACCGACCCGAGCGAGCTAGATGGCGTGGCGACGTCAGAAGTGATACAATGTCGGAATTATCGCGCTTGCGCTACGTGTCCGCTTGTTTAATTCGAAAATAAGTGAAATTGTTGGTTTTTCTCATCGCTCATCGGTACCAGCCTGCAGTAAGGCGCATACTTTCTTTATCGCAGAACTGCTGCTTCTTCTTGTTGCTGTCCGCAATCTGTGTCCTTAAATTATGCAACTACCAAATTTAAAAAATTTAAGATGTTGCTTATGTCGTGTCTGCAATACAAGAACGAGAAATTAATCAGGATGGAGTCTGTAGAAAGAGACGTTCGCATGCTTATTTATTATCTTGAAGCTCATATATTCAGTTCTGGTATCTTGATTTCAGAAACGGCCTAGGTTTCCTATTTTATAATGAAAGAATAAAAGAAAATCTTGAACATGTAACATAAACAACAAATCTGTAAAGCCTCGGGTAATGTTAAAGAACGATAAGAAATTATAAGAAAAGAAAACAATATAATTGCTATCGTTTATTAAACATCTTTGTTTATAATAAAATTCGATGTTAATTATTTAAATCTTATCTATCATTTCGAAATCTTAATGCACCTATATTTAAAACGTCTCCCATTATAAATGACAAGATTTAAATATAAAATCATCAAATTTTATATAATAATATATGTGTAGTGAAAAATTTAATAAATATTATCTTAATACTAGAATAAATATACTATAACATGGTTATATAAAAGTGATAACAAAAATTTTAAACAGCGTTCGGGATGGCCGCCCTGTTAATTTTATTCTAATTTTTACTATCCGCGAACTATGAACAAATAATATTGTTCTGAAATATCACAGGTATTTAAGTAATGTTTGAACATACGTTCAGTAACGTCACTTGAATAGTTGTTTTGCGTAATGCCATATCCTGAAGAAGTACTCGTCGCGCCGTAATAGGGACCCACGCGCATAGGATCTGATGTCAGCGTCCATGTTGTGTTCACGTAGCCACGAGGTGGTCGTCTGCGTGCTGAAGGATGTGGGCTCCGTTGCTTCCGTGTGCTCCTCGGGTTCTTCATCGGCGTAAGAGTCTAGGATACATAAATATGTTACCTTTGTCATAGAGATATTTACACAATTTATAAATGTTATCGGCTCCATGGAAATGCAACAAAAACCGTAACTGTTACAATTACTCTTTATGCAGGTAAAGATAAAAATTTACTTCAATAATTTTTTTTAATTTAATTTAATGTGTCTCTCACTCATTCAATGTGTAATGTAAAATGTAATAAAGTTGAAGATAAACGCTTCAAACCTACAGTTATAGGTTTAAGTCATCAATTAAATAATTTAATAACTATAAAATATTTAGCCTATTAATGTACACAGTTGGACACGGGCCCCGAAAAGGGCAAATAACTATGCCCGCATACCTCATGCGTAATCTGGCCTTGCGACTTATAAAACATAAAAAACAAAACAAGTTTTATTAGCTACTAATAAAACTTGATATTTTAATTGAAATAGAAATGTTTTGATTTTGAAAATGTATGATATACATGTATTTTTAATTTAAAATGGTAATAGTTTAATATTTAATTACCTTCTCCAGGTATAACTTTAAAGGGCTCATCAGATTCAAGTGGTTCGCTGACACCTATTTCGTTACGAGCGTATATTCTTATAATATATGTGTGGTTTTCACTTAGATCTTTAATGTTAAATTTCAATGTACGGCTGTCTACTTTGCCAACTTCCATCCACATAGTTTTGGTCACATCGCGAATAGCTATGTTATAGCCAAGTAGGGGGGCGCCACCATCCCATTCTGGAGTGCCCCAGGACGTCATTACAATGTTATTACCCACTGTTCTTACTTCAAGTGGTCCAGTGGGCGGTGACGGTACTGCTGTAAATAAAAATACATATTTATATTACAGAAATTTAACGTAGTCGTGTTTCATATACATAATTTTTTTTTTAATTCTTAAGCAAGTAATGTTGTCATATAGTTATTTATTATATTTAACTTGTCTTATATAAATACTTACTCGCATGTTCTTCTAAATGAACAAATTGTGATTGTGTGGGTAAACTAATTCCTATAGCATTTTCCGCAGATATTCTGAACATTAAATCATCTTTTTCTTTAATATTTTCAATACAATGTTCGAAAACTGATCCGTTTACAGTTATTACTTTAGTCCATGACTTCATTTTAATAGTAGTATATTCTATGATATAGTCTGAAAAATGGTTACGCAATAAATAATTAATTTTATATTATCATTAGGTATGCCGGTAATAATAAATTTGAATTGACAGTTGAAGTTTTTTTTTTTAATTAAACCATGTAATAATAATTTTCACTACCGTCCATAAACTTTAATACTACAATGGCAAATTAACTAATATTAATGACTTAAATTTGTCACTACAGTGATACCAACACTATTTTCTTAAATGAAATATATATTTCTCTTAAAACTTTTTGATCATAATAAGGCAACTGTGGTATTAAATAAATAATGGGGAAGTGGATGAATCAATATGTTAAGACTATATAAAAACATCGGGCGTATCACTGCGAAGTTGTAATCGAAGTGTGCGAAGGCGTTCTTTGGCTTAAAGATTCAAAGTTTGCCATTGAAAACACTTAAAAACACTTGGACATAAAAAAAAAAAAATTTTATTTAAATCTTAGTTTACTGAAGCTACTGTATCTTAGGTGAAGTTTACTCCATGATGTACAAATGCTAATGCAAAAAACATCAAGAAAATGTATTCACTTGTTATCGCGCTGCCGCCATCGCTTATTGGCGCCGTCCATTGAAGAGTAACTGATCTAGATGTAATTTCTCGTACGAAAACATTTTGTGGTGATGATGGAGCAGCTGGAACAAGGATAGATAATTTTGTGGGTAGTTGTAACATATGTATATTAATATAAGTCACCGAGTTCAGAATATTTTAATTTAATAAGCGCGTTTAAATCTAGATAGCCTTGTGTTATTCTAATTATAAAAAAGTATATAAATTATTTTCATTAATTTTTCTAGGAATAACCTATATTGACCTATATTCATATAAAAGATTTCCATTTATGTAGGGACTCATCATGATGTCTCTGGAATCAAAAGGCCTATAGACGAAATTAGGTAGAACTTTTCTTTTTACCGAGTGCGGGCGGGGAAGAGCTAGTTTTGTATATACTTACACAATGTTTTTTCAAGTTTGATTTCTTGCTCAGGACAATATGGTAAACTTACACCAATGTCATTACGAGCAAATATTCTAAATTTATATGGTACATTATTAAACAATTTTTCTATTCTAGCTGATGTATCGGTTACAGTAGCTACGTGTTGCCACATTTTTTCTTCTTCTTTTAATTCTACATAATAGTCGAGAATTGCTGATCCACCATTTCTTTCTGACGGGAACCAAGTTATTGTTACAGAATCATTTGTGGCGCCGTAAATACCTAAAGGACCCAGAGGAGGCGAAGGAACATCTGCGATAAAAACAATTTTTATGTATTTTTTATCACTTATACTTAAGTTTTTAATTATATTATTACCTAATTTTCAATTTATATGGTATAGAACAAAGAATATACTAATAAACATAAAAATTTATAGGTGGTAGGTTTCTGTAGCAGGAGCCTGTCTAGGTTGGCTATCAACCCAACCCAAGACTAACCCAACTTCTATCTCTCCCTATTCTCTGATAAAATGTAACGCTTCGTGGTCGTTTTGACTCTTACAGCTAATCTGATACTGAACTCGTGGACCCGGAACCATGGCGCGTTAATCTGTTTCTGCCGTCAAATAGTAGTGTGGTGTTTAAACCGGAACACAGGAATGTGTTCGGTTTAAAGGAATATCGTTGTTATAGACAGGCGTATCACTTACCATCAGATGAACGTTTTGGTCGCCACGTCACTTCGTCGGATAAAAAAATTAACAATATGTAACAAAGAATTTTGTAAGTTCACTGCTTACCTAAAGCTGTTTTTATTATAATGGGTTCACTGTCTAAAGACTCTGAAGAACCTATAGGATTTACAGCCTTTATCCGGAATATATATTTTTTATTTTCGTTGAGTTTTTGTACACAATATGATGTACAATCTTTATCTACTTCTGCAACTTTAACCCATTGCTCGATTTCAGATTCATAATTTTCTATTGCATATTTTGTTAACTCTAAACCACCATTGTCCAACGGTGGATTCCATTCGATTGTGATTGATTCTTTGTTTATTTCTTTCATCAAAATGGGTCCTATAGGTTTGGTTGGAACATCTAAAATTTTAATGATATTTTGATATGATTTAAGTAAAATCTGGTCAAATAGTTAAAAAAGAAATAGTAGTTATATGAACAATTAGTGTTAAAATATCTATGTCAAGGTTACTAATTACGTAATAAATATACATACCATACACATTAAGAATAACATTTGTAGAGGTAGAACCTGCTTTATTGCTAGCTTTAATTGTATAGTTTGCGCTGTGTATCCGTTGAACTTTAGGGATGGTAATCACGTTCACATTATCGTTCATAGATATTTGGATATCATTCGATTTATCAACTTTGTTACCGTTAGCGTACCAATAAATTTTTGGTCTAGGTATACCTTCGATAATGGCTGTCACAGACCACTTGTCATTAATTTTCAGTTTTTGATTTATTTCCAAATCAGAGATATTTATTGCAGGTTTCTGTTGAACTTCCAAGAGACATGATGTTTCTATAATACCATAAACATTGGCTGCAGAACAAGTGTACTTTCCTTCAGTTAGTTCCGTTGCCGTTACTACTAAAATTGCTACTCTGTTATTGTATGAAGTTCTTTTTGTGCTTATTACTTTACCATCTTTCAACCATGTAATTTTTGGCTGAGGTGTGCCTCCAAATATACAAATTAATTCGACATCTTCGTTAGGTTTTCCAATTACGTCTTTCAGAGGTTTCTCTATAGTAGGGGGTTCATTTTTCGAGATTTTCTTTATTTCAATGAATTCTGTGCATTCTGATGATTCACTTACTCCTACATTATTAACTGCAAATACTCGGAATCGATAAAATTTTTCTGATTTTAAATTTTTAACATGACATTGTGTTTTAGTAACATTTTCAATCGATATCCATCTGCAAGAAGGCGTAACAAAATTAAATTATGTATTATGTTTAAATTTTTAGTATGATAATAAGAAGATCAAAGAAAAGCGACAGTTCCCAAAGATTATTTTTATCATAGCTTATGGATTCTTAAAATAGCAAAGGCAATAAAAGTGCTTACCTAACCTAGAAAAAACTAACAGCGCGATTTTTTGGAAACCTTACGTAGGTTCCCAAGAATCTACCCCATGAGATAATTTCGGCGCAAAAGTTCATGTCGTTAAGACCAAAGTCCTTTATAACGAAGGTATGAGAAATGTCTTATAGTTCCAAAAAATATTACAAATGATCCTCAATAGAATGCTATAGTAGTATAGAATATGCTAGTAGTAAATTGGAGGCAAAATCTGATCGTAACGTACAAAATCGTAAAGAATAAATATATTTAATTTGCTTTATAGTTCTCTAAACATTTCATCTTTTATACTGCCTATCTGATACAATACATAGATACACTGGCAAGACGAGTGCTGGGTTTATGAAGTAATATGTAAAAATAAAGCAGCGGATCCTTACATCCGAAAACCTTAATATCCGTAATTATTCGATAGCTTATTACACAATGTGGTATTATCCTTTTTTTTTGTTAGTGGCCAAGTGAATATGTTGCTAAGTATCAACTTTATTATATTCAAGCAATTGGTTACAGTTGGTATTCAAATTAAGAAAATGTTTTTGAATTAGCCATTTTCTTGTAGCTTTACAACACATAGCTCTGTATCAGTTTAACTTTTAACACTTTTAACCGACGTTTAGAGAGATAATTGGTAAAGCATTTTCACGTGCACAAAATAAATAAACCAACATGTAAATATCTGTTGGGTTAGCAAGATTGATAAAGAAGTTAAAAATGTTGTACAAATCAGATAAACACATGTAATGTTATTAACAAATAAAAAATATTTTCAACAAATAATTAGTGCTCATTATATAACAATAAAAGAACGAACACATGCACTTTCCTGTTGTTTTTTTTAGTATCAGTTAAGAAAATGCATTAATTGATAAAATGTATTGAAAACTCTTTTGCAAAGTTTGATATTTATTCAACGAATTGAACACAAATGCTTATACTTAAATAATTTATTTATCTTGATGTTTACTAACATCAGTGGACTATTTATAATTTTATTACTAAATTGAGTGTAAAAAATAAGTTATTAAAATTACAGAAAAGAAATTTATAAATCTCACTCTGATGTATGCTGCTCCTGGTATTCCACAATGTAGAAAATAATATTTGAAAATCCGTTATGTTCTGGCTCGTTCCAAATGATATTAATAGAATTATCATCTACATCTAAGATTCTAGGTTTGCCAGGTTTTGACGGAATATCTGTAATTTTAAAGAAAATTAGTCTAAGATATCAAAATTGTTTATTAAAAAAGTAATTATATTTTAAAATATTATTTACCTATAACAACGACGTTAATGTTAACTTCTGTCTCACCGCAGTTGTTTTCTAAACGAAGTTTATAAGAGCCTGCATCTGAGTATTCAACTTTTTTAATGGTAAGATTTGCTGATTTAGAATCTAAGTACGGTTTTGTGCGTTTAGATCGTTTTATAATCTTAGAATTAATTATCCATTCATCATTAGGTTTAGGAGAAGCCTCATAATTTACACAAATCGTGAGATCATTTCCTCGCTTTATTTTATATTCTTTAACGATGTCCAGAATTTTAGGTGAAAATTCTACAACTAAAAATATAAATATGAAATGCATAAGTCATATTAAATTTATCAAAAATGTCTTGTTACTCTATACTTACCCTCTACTTTTAATTTTGTAGAGCACATTGCATCAAATAATATACACGAATATTCACCCTGGTCCTCTTGTAAGCATTTTCTAATAATAAGAGTACGTTTTTTACCATCAGTTATCAATGTAAACTTTTCTGTTTCTTCTATTAAATTTTTACGTTTCAACCAGGATACAGTATAATTTTCATCTGGTATTTCTACAGTTAAATAAGCATCTGCATATGCAGGAACTACTATTACTTCTGGAAGACGCGCTGTAAAATCTATTGATGGTGTTTCGACGAAAAGAGTCGCTGTGCATTTGTCATTCCCGACTATGCATGTGTAATTACCGCTATCGTTATCTTCACAATTATAAATCTTTAATTTTTGTTTCTTACCGTCTATTGTTAGTTGAATATGATTTGAAAAATGTATTTCTTCATCATTTTTATACCATTGTACCAGAGCATCACCTTTTGTCAGTTCTATTTCAAAAGTTGCTTTAAACCCTTTTTTCACTTTTTGATTCTGAAGTCGCGATATTATTTCTGGTGGTAATTCAACTACTGTGACTTCAGCGGTACAAGAATCATTACGCAATATACAAGTGTATTCACCTTCGTCATGGACTGAAGTGTTTCTAATAAGTAATTTTCTCACATTACCCCGTTTTTCAAATTCATACTTATTCTTTTTAGGTTTGATCATTTTTCCCTCTTTAGCCCAAGTTACATCGGCAGTTTCTGAATTTATTTCTACTTCTAATATAGCAATATCTTTTTCTTTAACTTCAAAGTCCTGCAATTTCCGTAAAAATTCTGGAGTTGTTTCATATACAACTAAATCGGTACTAGTTTCCTGGTCCTTGACAACACACTTTATTTTTCCCGTATCAGTAAGTTTTGTTTTCTTAATTTTTAATCTATGTAATCGCGATTCCTGGATTATTTCTCTAT
This sequence comes from Ornithoptera priamus, assembly GCA_029034505.1. NCBI lineage: Eukaryota > Metazoa > Arthropoda > Insecta > Lepidoptera > Papilionidae > Ornithoptera > Ornithoptera priamus. The sequence continues at coordinate 19,615 of JARDWD010000059.1, read as the reverse complement.
GATCCATTCCACTCAATTCTATATTATTGTGGTACCATTTCGTAGAAACGGTGTGAGAAGTTTCACATTCCAACAGAACAAGTTTCCCCTCTTCGACTTCATACGAATTTCTTAAATTTTTAATAAATGTTACTTTGTCAACGTCAATTGTTACTCGTGCACCGTGAGAGGCTTTACCTGCACTATTAGAAGCAACACATTTGTAATCACCTGAATCGATTTCGGAGTCTACATTTTTTATAACTAAATCAATATTTTCACCATCAAATGTCTGGGCAATAGAGTCTGAAGGTGTTATTATCTTATTATTTCTATACCATGTGATAGTAGGCACAGGATTTCCTGTCACTTTAGCACTTAATTTAACAGTTCCTTTTTCTTTTACAGTAATTTCTTGGAATCTATGTATAAATAATGGAGGTTCGGCGTCTTCTTCGGATGGTTCTAAATAAAAAGAAAAATACATTAATACGGTAAATGTACAAGAAAATAGTAAATTATCAAATTTCTAAAGATGCAAGTGAGCAAGTAAAATTTTATATTCATAGTACAATTTCACGGAGGAAATTTATTAGTTTATTGTAATAACAAGATATAATGTTTGTCTAATTTAAATTAAAGTATAATATCTCATTATTGCTACATTGTATTAAAATTAATACTATAAATCTTTCAAAATAGTACACAAAAGACATTTACCTTCTATCGTAATAACAGCACTAGTTTTAGTAGAACCCTCAATATTTTTAGCTTTTAATGTGTAGATACCATCATGGAACCCTTTTTTAGAATTTATCACTGTGATACTGTATGTATCTCCATCAGATTTAGTAATTTCAGATGTTAATGGTGTATTGTTTCTTAACCAAGTTACTTTTGGTTCTGGATTGCCGACAACTTGAACAGAAAGCATGAAACTTTCTCCTTCTCGTATTGTCATATTTTTTAAAGGTTCTATTACTTGTGGTTTTTCTCTTTCACCAGTTTTAATTTTTAGAACAATAGGCAAACTAGCTTCACCTTCTCTATTCACTGCAATCACTGTGTATGTACCTTCCTGTTGTTTTTGTACATTAGATATTTTTAATACACTACAATACATGTGCATATCAGATTCTGTGGCAATAGAAATATCATCGTTTGGAAATACTTCTTCACCTTTAAATAACCATACTATTTCTGGTTCTGGGATAGCCACTAGTCTGCATTCTAAAAATATTTGTGACCCCTCTTCAATGTATTGAGCCTTTGGTCTTTTGGAAAATGTTGGAGGAATGCCTTCTAAAATATCTGCTAGAGATGACTCTCTTGAAAGGCTTTTTCGTGATAAAACAGTCATTTCTGAACCATGGTCAGAAAGCGGGGCATCTACGGTCAACTCTGTGGTACTGGATGCAAATCCTGCAGCGTTTTTGGCTACACATGTAAATGTTCCTGCATCTTCCGGAAAAACTTCACGAATTATTAAAGTAGCTACGTTATCATCGTCATAATAAATTTGAAAATCTTGCGAAGGTTTGATGATAGCTGTCTGTCTAAACCATGTTATTTGTGGTCTAGGGTATCCTTCTACTTGGCATTCGAATTGCACTGTTGATCCATCTGGCGTATGCTTAGGACGTAATTTTTCTACAAAAATTGGTGCTATCGCCTGTTCTTCAGACGCAGGTTCTAGAACAAATCAACTCCAGATATGTAAAAAAATTGCAACCTTGAAAACTCAGTTTTTAAATATATTTATATATTACTTACTTTCAAACACAGGAAGCTTATCAATTTTTTCATTTAGCTTCTTTTGTAAATACAAAGTATAGTTTGCTTCATCCATTAGATATTGTGCAGGTACCCAACCCTTTTCTTCAGTTAGATGTTTACGAACGAACCACCAGTCCTGATTTGTAGTTTCTAAAAAAACAATCAATTTTAAATATAAACATATAACAGTAGAAAAATAAATATGAAAAATATCAGACTATATAGATTCGATGTATTTATAATTGTTACTTATTTATATTTTAATTTGATCTATGCGAGAATTATTTTAATTTATACGAGAGAAATTTCAATCACAAATTTTTTATACGAAAATTATTTTAAAGAATAGATACATAGCTAATTAGATTTTTACTGGAAGACTTGTTCTCGATTCTAAAGTAGATAAAAGATTTATAACTTGTATTAAGGTAATTAAACTCCTTGGGAAAGGAAATCGTAACGAAAAAAGCCAACAATAAATGAATTTATGGGTTTAGGTTTATAGATAAATTTCAAACTAGAAAATTTGTATCATCATATTTATGCTACAGTAATCCACCAGTGCAGCAATTTGAAAAAATCGATAATGATAGTGATATTATTGTATAATATATAATTTTATCTGTGTTGTAACAATATTACCATGGCTTTAAATAAATTTCAAAATTTGATGGTTATTGATATTTGATAAATTTTAAATTGTTACGGCTTAGTAAAATTAAAGCACTAGAGATTATGTATATTATATATAAATTTTTTGTTAAATTAATATTTATACAATTTATTCATTATATTCTAAATTATTACTTATTTTATAAGTAATATTAATTTTCATCAACAGTAAATTGCAACCGTATGCAGATGAAGTGTGTCACTAATATTTTATAATTTATATTTGTTCCGTCACTTAACAAGTTAAAAGATACTTTCTACAGCAGTAAAACTCGTATCTTATTTATTACCTAATTACACTATATCTACAATATATATATCACGAAAAATCCTTGCAGCCTTGCTCTACCATCATCAGAAAGCGTTCAGCTCAACGGAAAAGTAATACGACGAAAGCAGTTCTGTTGGCTGCGGCATCCGGGGAATGAACCTTACACTCATATCTGGTCTGTATTTTATGTATTGTACTTTTTGTTTATTATATGTTCCGATATTTTTATAATTTGCAAATGGAAATTATGCTCCGAAGGGATAGATATCCTATATGTCCCGTGACATATTCGAACTTTTGGTTCCTATATGTCACGGGGCACGGCGGGTTTGCTGTGTACTGATATAAATTTAAATGCAGAGACAACCCGGCATACAGTTGCGGACCAGAGAGTGGAAAGTATCGTTCATATTTTAGTGGACTACCCTATACATCTTAGTAAAAAAAAAAGAATTGGAAATAGAAATAAACGATAAGATTAATGTAAATAAATTAAATGAATTAATAGCAAATAAAAAATTAAGAGATAGGTCTCTTAGATACTGTAACTGTGTAGTGAAAAAGGTCATAAAAAGAAATAAATCATAATGAATAAGTATATATCTTGAATTTTACTTTTCTTTCTATATATTTGTTTATAATATCTCTTTTCGTTTTGTTTTTGCATATGCAATTTAAAGCAGGCAGACATATAAAAAAGACGCGCGATTAGCGGCTCTACCCTTCAAGACACGCTTATTCATGATCGTCTAAATTTGCCTTAACTATTGTTTACAGAATATCTTGGCGAACTGATTCAATATTGACTTGCGTTCTTTGATTTATTTCAATGGCTAGACCAAAACAAAAATGCCTATACCAATGTGAAAAAGTATAGAAATTTACTTCTTTCCGTTAAAAACGAGCCATATAATTTAATTAAATTAATTCTTATAACAGAGGATAATTATTCAGGTGCACTCGATATTTTAAAATGCGGATATGTTAACAAATGCATATTTGCATCACTACAAATTATTGAACATTGAAGAGAGTTCGACGCGATCAACTGTTTCCATGCGCAATTTATTTAATCTTTATTCCGAATCTATCAAAGCGCTCGAAGTTATGGAGTTTTCGGTTAAAGAATGAAACTTTATTTTGTTGACTATATTATTTCGTAACATTTCTGAACTGTCTTTAAGCAACCCCGTTGAAATACTTAAAGTAAACACTTTATGTTTTTACAAGGTGAACTTCGGCGGAACAGATAATTACGGTTTTAAATACGCAATGCAATAAAAACAATTTATGTAATAATAAGTGTCATACAAATACGAATATAAGTCAAATTACTCCTACTAGAGTTTTTACTGCAACCACATTTCCTCCCCAAAACCTTATGTTACCACCTGCAATAAGGTTCGATCTTGATTAGTGTCAAGGTACTCATGCCCTTAATCCCCTCCAACGGGTTCTCGCCTTGTCGTGGCGGAGGGGCTTAGTAACCGTGGTCCGGTACACGGTGAAGCCAAGTGGAACCCATCCGGCCGGCCCGCGGCGAAGGGCTGGCCGAAGCGGCCGGGGGCCGCAGGGGCGGCTGTGTGCTGCCCCAGCGGCCGGCTGCAGGGGCGGTTTCATACCGCCCCTCGCAGCCGAGGTGGGGTCGCGGAGGGAGTACCCTCTGCGGCCAACCGGTGTCGCACCGGCGATGCGGCGGCGGTGGGGCCGCGGGGGAAGAGGAGTTTCGGTATTGCGATGCGCCGTTCTCCCTATCCTCCGCGGCCGTTAACAGGTAGCGGCGGGCCTAACATCTCTCCGCCGCGGGGAGCCGGGAGAGGTTTTCTCCCGTGGCTCCCATGGCCTCTGGGCGACAGGTTCGGGGGAACCGGTCGCCCGCACACGCATGAGGTCGAGGAGGGGACGCGCTGCATGTTCCGGCGCGCCCTGGGAGGATTCATCCCTCCCCCCGAGGTGGGGCCGCGCAAGCGGCCAGCGTCGGCAGGGTCGCGGTTGTGTGCGTACCCGCGTTCCCGTGACCCTGCCATCATGGCGATGAGGAGGAACATCGTGGGGGTTTTAGTCGGTGCAAGTCCGACCTAACTAGTCCTTGCCCCCGCGAGGACGAGTATGTGTAGGCATTTCCCCCACGTAAAAAAAAAAAAAAAAAAAAAAAACTCATGCCCTTAATAAACGATTTATCTGCACAAAATACAATCACATTTGTGAAATCAAATAAAGTATGTAATAACTACTTGTGTCCCGGGCACGATTTGAAGTTACCAACATAACAATGGCTAAGTGGAAAACTTAGTACAACATATAAAAAAGCAATTAAAATTTACAGGTCAGAATGGGTTACATATAGCAATTAACTACCGCAATTGTAAACACTGTCAAAAGATTCCTCTCTGCTAAATTAGTTTTTGGCGGTAAAAGCGGTGTCTTGGCAGCTTAAGAGGGGACGAGACAACGTACCAGCAGCGGTACACGAGATAACACGCGATTTGTTATTAGAACACGGTGTTAGTACCTTAACACGAAAAGAAAAAAAATATCCTATTACCTAATATGTATAAGCGTTCACCCTCAACAAGGTTTATAGCATCTTCTGTTTCTGCTACATAAGAGTATACAGCAAAAACTGTATCGCCTCTTCGAACGATGACTGGAGCTTCTACAAAAAAATTAATAAGGAAAATATATTACTGTGCATTAATAAATAAACGAGATGATTTAATGTTACTCCAGCGGTTAAAACTTTTAAACGGTAATTCCATTAATCTCACTCTAATGGTTCATATGTGTGTATATATATACACTATATATATGTGTGTGTATTTAAAAACTAGTAATAGCGAGACTAATATTATATCACATTATATAATTGAGAGACTGGAGTAATTTGGTACTTTTATTTAATGCACATGCGATGAACACTGGGAAACAACAATAAAACCCTACATATCTATGAACCAATTAAACAATTATTAAATTACCTCATAAAATACTAGATATCAATTTAAATATTAATATTAACGTAAGTTGCGGTTAGTTATCTATTAAAGGAATATTAAAAAAATCTCAATTGGTTTCTTTTGTACTGATATTTATGAGGAAAACGAAATAACTATTTGAAATTTTACTTACCTGGAAATTCTTGTTCTTTGGCTATACTCATCGATACGTCTGCTTCTAAAAATATATTGTTTATTTTAGTTGTATTCGTTGTCAACATGTAAATATTTAATATAATATATAATAGACATACACAAGTAAATAATAATACAGAAAAGTTTGAAAATTTTAATTTTGTCTTATAATGAATTTTGGACTTACGACAAATAATTCTATTTTTTCCATGTTACCCTTGTTACCCTATGTTATAGTTTTAAGTTTCAAATTATTATAAGAAGTTAAGCGTACCTTGTATTTCCAGGGGCTTTCTGGATGTCCGCTTAGCGGGAACTGTAAGATGTTCTTCTTCATACTGATTGTCTCTTGTTATTTTAGGTTTAAATTCTACACTTAATTCTTCCACTTCGCTTACTTCATACGTGGGTTTTTTGTTTTTACGTTTAATGAACATTTCAATGTTTTTCTCTGACTCATCATCACTAATTGTTACTTCATCTATATGACTATTATCTTCGATTTCTTTAAAATATTTAATAAAAGTTTCAGCAGATCCTTCAACATGAGTAAGTTCTTTTTTAGGTTTAATTTTGACTTTACTTGTTAAGGTAGGTTCTTCAATTGGACCCTTTTCTATTTTAGTTTTTACATCAAATGTAATTCCCTCTTCATCATTAATAGTGTACTTAGGTTTATGATCTAATTTTATGTTTACGTCTTCTGAAATTTCTGGAACTATATTTGTGGTAACGGGCTTGAAAATCTTTGAAGTTATTTCATCTTCGTTTATTTGTTTATATTCTTTAGGCTTTTTCAAAGAAAAAGTAACGTCTGTTGTTTTATCGTCAACTGTATTATTTTCTATTACTTCAGTTATTTGTGGATGATCGGTTTCTTCGTAAAATTTAATAAAGGCCTCGTTAGCTTCTTCCATAAATGTCGTTGGACGTTGTTGTTTTAATTTTACTTTACTTGACATTGAAATTTCTTCTTCTGCATAAGAATCCAAATGAATACTGAATTCTTGTTCAACATCCTCTTTAGTTTTTACAGTTTTTGGTCTAAATGTAACCGTTTCTGGCTCCGTTTCTTCAGGTAAGTCGCTAGATAATTTAGAAACAGGTTTCAACTTCTTTTTAATAATTACTTCATCAGCTATGTCTTCTGTCTTTTTATTGCCAAGTTTTTTTGGTGTAATAACAAATTGTTCAGGTTCATCAAAAAGTTGTAGATTTTCATCCCCTTTAGGTAAGTTTTCTTCAGTTACCGACTCGGATTTAGTCTTGATGCTTTCTTTTATATCTTCCGAATCGAATCTAACTTTTTCTAAAGTAGACCTTTCAATATCAAGTAGTTTCTGTGCCTCTATAACTGTCTTTTTATGTTTTATTGCTTCTTTCACATTACGTGATAGTATACCATTTTGACGAATGCTCCCAATTGAGCTTATAATAGGTTTTATAATTTCTGGAGGCCATTCAGTAACGTGGTTGATTCGACTTTTTAATTGGAATTTTGGCAAAATTATTGATGAAGTATCTTGTTTAATCGGAGTGACAGTTTTCTTTAGTTTAAGTTTTTTAAATTGAGGAGCTTCTGAACTTTCAATAAATTGTGGTTTACTTGGCTCAAAAATTTTTCTTTCTATTTTAAGAGGTATTTTTAAAGGTTTCTCCTTTACTTTTATTAACTCTTCCTTCAGTCCAGTATCTATATTTTCTAATCCCTCTAAACTTTTAAATGTAGATGACGGTTTTGTATACTTTTCATCGAGTAAGTCAATTGTTTCAGTTTTATCAATTGCTAAAGGTAATGTTGGTTCTTTTTTAAGTTGTTGGGTCTCCGTTGTTAATAGTGGTAAATCTTTTTTATCGTCATTCACACTTCTTTCATTAATCGTATATTCTAACTTATCAGGTTTCTCTAAGTCAATTTTTTCTACACCTGGAAGAGGTTGAACCTTAGCAGGTTTACGTTTAAGTTTTACTGCCTCTTTTATGTTACGTGACAGTTCACCGTTTTGTCTTATAATACCTAAATTAGTAATAATTGATTTAAGTTCTTTTGGCGGCCAATCATCGATTATTTTAATACGGCTCTTTAGTTGAAATTTGGGTAGTACAACAGATGAATTTGGCTCTGTTTTAGGTTTAATAATGGATTTCTTTAACTTGACTTTCGTTAAAGGTAAGTTTTCGGTTTTTTCAGCGTATTGTGCCATTTTTACATTCACTCGCTCTATTTTTATTGGAATTAATTCTTTAGTTTTTGGTTTTTCTCCTGCTTCAAATTCTGATTTTATTTCTTCTTCAATTTTCACTCTTTCAGGCATCACTTCATCTGGTGTGCTAATGGTATCTACAACATAAAAAAATCATTAAATTGAAAATCAAGTACGTCCTTTGACATGGCACCAGTTATAAAAAATCTATAGAGGTTCATGTTATTATTATCAATACCATGTAATTATTACAAAAAGTGTAGCTTAATGTTTAAATTTAATAAAAATAACACTTCGAGGGAAAGACATACTTGCAAAATACTTGAAAATTGCTTTTCGCTTGTAGCATTAAATAGATAATCGAAGAACAAGACAAAAACTTTCATTTCCTTAAGGTGAAATTATGAGCATCTGGTCGTTATCATAGCAAAATACCACCAAGTTGTAAAGTCAATGTCATCTTTATAACAAAACAAAAATAACCCTTAAAGTTTTCAAAGCTTTCTCAGTTCTTCGTTTTCTCAGAGTAAAGATTAGTTATCCCACATGCTAGCCGAATGCGCGCTAGTGAATGCTGCATGTCCTTGAAAGCTGTTGTTTAAACATGCTTCCGGGGCTATGTAATCAAAATTGTACAAAACATTAATGTATAGAGCATGTGGTGTATATCCATCACCACAAGAGTACCGTCGTGACGCCGCTCTAGACAGACGTTCTTTGTTATTCTGTCAATGTCCTCTCACCTAGCACTAGAAGACTAAGCAATCGAATTTGTCGCTTATATTTATAACAAATGTTGAGTTATTAATTTGTTTATTTATACAATGCGTTGAATTTAGATATGGCGGCTGATAGAGGGATGTAGATGAGAAGTACATACTGTGCCGACCACACATAGCTGGGAAAAGGACTGGAGGAAGAAGATACAATGCGTTGAATGAAACAAGAGTGTGGTATCGTATAGCGCTTTCAAATAATCAATTAAGTATAAAAGACTGGTCGTCTTGCGATAGAAATCATATGTTCCTACAACAGCCGAGTTAACTGTAACAGCTAATATTTAATGTCTTACCATTGTAAAGTGAATTTTACGAAATACATGGGTACTGTTTGAAACACGCGATTTATTTACAAAAACTAAACTTAAAATCCCCATATTGGTGACCCGACTTCATCAGCCAATGACAAAAAAAAATAATAAGTAAAATAATAATATGGTTAGTCTTCGAGCTTTTTTGTCTTTTTCCAATGTTGACTTTAGACTAGCCCAGTGCTCTTCTACTGATTCGCCAGTAAACCTTGCATTGGCCTGCAGTCCGAGGTTAATTACTCACTTCGCTTCGGGGAAGAGGTAGGGGCGCAATGGTTGGCGTTCTTCGCATTCAGAAGGGTCTGGTTGTTAGAACCCTGCCGATGCCAGCGCCATATTTTTTAATTATGACGATGCGACTTTAAGCACTTGTGTGGTATTTTGAAACAATAACAATTGTAAATTCGTACAAGTTGTGGTGGTCGGTCTCTGTTGTCGGAGACCGTCTACATAGGTACCACCATAGCGTCTATTTCTGTTGCCGAACAGTAGTGTGCAAACATTATAGTGTTTCGATTTTAAGGGCGCTGTAGCTAGTATAATAACTGTTTAGTGTATATCATCCTCAGTGGCGTCACGTTGTTATGGGCGGTCGTACCACTTACCATCAGGTGAATGTCTCTATCGTCTGGTAGCTTAATTATGTAAAAAAGCCCTTTATAAGCGTAATGAGTTATAAACAAGAAAAAAACCAGTCGGACGAAAACAGACTAGCTTAACGATTATTCATCTTTCTATGTAAATCTAAAAGACCTAAATTATTATTACATACAACATAAAGTAAAGTCCTTACAGAAGAGATCATAAATAAAGACCAAAAATATAAAAATTGACGATTTTTTGTATAATTAGTATTCTTTACCTTGGTCAAGTAAAATACGTATCTATTTAATATTTTTAACATTCTAATTATTATTTAAAAATAATTTGCGAGTTAAAAAAAGTATACAAGAATAGTCAATGTCAACCCAACCATGACTTTTTTTTATAATATCACGCCTTTTTTTCCCAGTAGGAGTAGGCAGAGGCAAATAAACACCCACTTTTCGCCAGATGTGGTCAGATTAGGTCCCATGTAACAGGGGGCAAGCTTGGTGCCACTTTATTGGGGCCACCACACACACAAAGATAATTTTATTGTGCGGGTTTCCTCACGATGTTTTTCTTCACCGTTAAGTACGTGGTAATTGTAACAATATGAATATTAGGCATTGAAAAACTGCCTAAGAGGTGCATGCCTCGGCCGGAATTAGAATCCTCGTTATCTAATTTGCTGTCCAAGTTCATAGTCATTGAGCCACCACGACTCTATGTAACTTTATCTAACTATGACTACCACTTCTAAATTAAATATATAAAGAAACTAAACTAAACTATAACATAAGTTCAGTTTTAGATATATTACATATAATTTCAGTTTTGGATATATCTTTTAATAGTTGTTAGTAATTATTCCAGGTAAAGTTTATGATTTGTGCAATATTTTGTATCTATCTCCTTTTTAATTATTAGTTTAATAATCTTCCATAGTAGCTTACCTTCTTCTTTCGGAACTTCTTCGTCGGTAGCCTTTTCGGGCAGCTCCGTGATTTGTCTTTTATCAGTAACATCCTCGCTTTCCTCGAGCGTTACCTCTCTCATAACACCTGATGTGACTACTTCTTCGCCTTGCTTTTCTACAGTAGTGATTTTAGTCACAGCTTCCTTAGGAGCTTTCTTCCTTTTGATCACCCGTTTTGTAGTCTTAGTTGGCTGAGGTTCGACGTTTTCTATCTTCACTTCATCTATTGTTACACGATCTCCTTCTTTACTGGCATTAACTTCTTGTGGTTCGAGTAAATCATTTAGTGGGGTGGTTGTCTCATCGAGAATTTCCTCTGCTGTGTGAACTGTAATGACAGACCAATTACATTATTAATAATTTATTGTACATATTTAATGTTAAGAATATTAGATTTATATGCATAGAGAATTAAAAAAATCATAATAGTTTAAATCGAAATACGTTAATATTTAATTATAAGATAATAGTGTTACAGGCAATTTCAAAGATACATAAAAAAATTTAAACTTCTAACTTAAAATACACTCAAATATTGAATTAAGTGTTCTGTGGGATCATGTTCGCGTTTAGAATGTCTTATTTTATTTATATAATATAAACGTACGGTGTAGAAAAAAAATTATATGAATGAAATTTTGAAGGGGTTTTTTACAAACAAAGGATGTGTATGGTTAATGTACTCAGACATCAAGCAATCTACCAATTTTAACATCAACAAAATAATTGTAAATGTGAAGTATAAAAAAACATACGTACTGTGCATCAATCTCTTTAAACAAAGTAATGCAGTATACAGGTTAACATAACACATTATTTTTTTGTAAATGAAATTATTAGATAAATGCTACATAGTAAAGTACAAATATTGCATTTTCGTGAGGTGGAATGTTTGTTGAGTGTATTAGTGCTTATTGCTTTTACACGGTCACTAATTAGAATGTATAGTGTTGTTTTATCGAGCGTTGGTGTCATTACTAAACACAGAATCATGTCTTGAGCATTATCATATAAGGGGATCTAAGGACTTAGTCTAAAAAATTTTATATTCTTTCATATCTCGCAGAAGCGGGATCCGCGTAGCTTGAGTTCAATGGAGCTGTGAAAGTCATTAAAAAAATAAAAACATCATTCGAAAAAAAATGTATTTTCCCTATTTGACAGAAATATTTGACGGAAGATAACTTCGACTGTTATAATGCATTTGAGGCCGCGATAACTATTATAAGCTACTATGTTGATGGTTATTGAACAGAGATGCATATGATGCATGATGATATGCAGATGCATATTCGGTTATCCGGCGGCCTTTGCAATGCTTCTTGTGATACCCTCAGTGCTCTTTGATGGTGATACGAAATAAAAATAGTCATTTCTAAATAAATAACCACGACACATTAATATTATAATAATGTTTCTAAGAGTACTTCAGTCGCTTTGTTGAACGATTTTCACGAATGTTGCAGCTCGTAATAATTTAACACCTTATTTTATTTAGATTTTTTTTGAGATTTAGATAAATGTACGGATACTGGCAGTCCTCCATTCATTTATTATTTTGCATAAAGACGACATCTTTAACTTCCCATCTGCTTATAAGCAGTAGCGAATAGTTTGGGCGTATTTGTTTATAGAACTCAGGATGCAGCAGGTCTTTTTAAAATACTTTTTTCGGGGCAATTTTATAACAATAGACATGTAAACCTAACATTTAAAAGTTTATCTTATCTTCACATTTCGTAAATGTTTGCAATATGGTAAAAGCACTAAATACAATAAAAAAAACTAAATTAGATTTTCGTAAATATTAGTTATTCTTCTATATAAACTCAAAATTAGTCACTAAAGTACTCGTAATCATAATTTAGAACAAATACATCAAGGAGACGATCGTTATAACAAACAGGAATAATTTTTAAAAAGAATATTAAAGATTTATTATGATATGAAATTTATTATGAATATTAAAGATATATTATATCTTTAATAAATTCACATTTTATAATACATAAATACTCTGACTAATTATGATTAATAACAAGTAATAAAAGTTGTGTGGTCAAATTGTATGATGTGTTGTGTAGTATTTGTGATATATTATTATTTATAGGCCCACCTTATCTTTAATAAATTTCGTAAACACGATAAGTTAACGCTTACCTTCTTCGTAAAGAACATTTAAAGTGGTGTTCACTGGCAACTCAAAAACGTCTTCTTTAAAAAGGAAATTCTCGTTTTCCACGGCAGATTTTTCTTTTACAATAACTGTCATTAATGGCTTTTTGTTTTGAATCTCAACAGGAGTGATTTCATGCATCCTTTCTTTGGCACTTATTTTCTCTTTAAGGCTATTCTTTATTGAGTCAAACAGTTCAGTTTTACGGATGTAAATTTTCTCTTCAACAATTTTTTCTTGTTTGTGTTCCTCAATAGAAACTATATGAGGTTTTAGTAAATCGTCTAATAACGATGTTGTGTCGTCGAGAATTTCCTCTGTTGTGTGTACAGTAATGACAGGTGAGTCGTCGTCGTGTTGTGTGGTTGTGATTTGTGTAGTTTCGAGTTTAGGACCTACCTTCTTTTTGATTATTCGCTTAGTTATCTTTTTCCGTTGTGGCTTACCTTCATCGCTAGGAACTTCTTCGACGGTGGTCTCCTCGGGAAGCTCGACCACTTGTTCTTTATTAGTTACTTCTTCGATTTTCTCGGAAACTTCCTCTTTCACAACAACTGTGGTCACTGGCTTTTCGCCTTGTCTCTCGACAGTAGTGATTTCGGTCACTTCTTCTTTCGGACCTTTCTTCTTTTTGATCACCCGCTTTGTCGTTGTTGTCTGTCTTGTTTCTCCCGTATCCGTCTTCACTTGATCGACCTTAACTAGCTCCGGCTCTTCTTCGATGATGGTAGCTTTTTGAGGTTCGAGTAAATCGTCTAATAACGATGTTGTGTCGTCGAGGATTTCCTCAGTTTTGTGTACAGTAATGACAGGTGACTCGTCGTCGTGTTGTGTGGTTGTGATTTGTGTAGTTTCGAGTTTAGGACCTACCTTCTTTTTGATTATTCGCTTAGTTATTTTCTTCCGTTGTGGCTTACCTTCATCGCTAGGAACTTCTTCGACGGTGGTCTCCTCGGGCAGCTCGACCACTTGTTCTTTATCAGTTACTTCTTCGATTTTCTCGGGAACTTCCTCTTTCACAACAACTGTGGTCACTGGCTTTTCGCCTTGTCTCTCGACAGTAGTGATTTCGGTCACTTCTTCTTTCGGGCCTTTATTCTTTTTGATCACCCGCTTTGTCGTTGTGGTCTGTCTTGTATCTCCCGTATCCGTCTTCACTTGATCATCCTTAACTAGCTCCGGCTCTTCTTCGATGATGTTAGCTTTTTGAGGTTCGAGTAAATCGTCTAATAACGATGTTGTGTCTTCGAGAATTTCCTCTGTTGTGTGTACAGTAATGACAGGTGAGTCGTCGTCGTGTTGTGTGGTTGTGATTTGTGTAGTTTCGAGTTTAGGACCTACCTTCTTTTTGATTATTCGCTGAGTTATTTTCTTCCGTTGTGGCTTACCTTCATCGCTAGGAACTTCTTCGACGGTGGTCTCCTCGGGCAGCTCGACCACTTGTTCTTTATTAGTTACGTCTTCGTTTTTCTCGGGAACTTCCTCTTTCACAACAACTGTGGTCACTGGCTCTTCGCCTTGTCTCTCGACTGTAGTGATTTCGGTCACTTCTTCTTTCGGGCCTTTCTTCTTTTTAATCACCCGCTTTGTCGTTGTGGTCTGTCTTGGTTCTCCCGTATCCGTCTTCACTTGATCATCCTTAACTAGCTCCGGCTCTTCTTCGATGATGTTAGCTTTTTGAGGTTCGAGTAAATCGTCTAATAACGATGTTGTGTCGTCGAGGATTTCCTCAGTTTTGTGTACAGTAATGACAGGTGACTCGTCGTCGTGTTGTGTGGTTGTGATTTGTGTAGTTTCGAGTTTAGGACCTACCTTCTTTTTGATTATTCGCTTAGTTATTTTCTTCCGTTGTGGCTTACCTTCTTCGCTCAGAACTTCTTCAACGGTGGTCTCCTCGGGTAGCTCAACGACTTGTTCTTTATCAGTTACTTCTTCGATTTTCTCGGGAACTTCCTCTTTCACAACAACTGTGGTCACTGGCTCTTCGCCTTGTCTCTCGACAGTAGTGATTTCGGTCACTTCTTCTTTCGGGCCTTTCTTCTTTTTGATCACCCGCTTTGTCGTTGTTGTCTGCCTTGTTTCTCCCGTATCCGTCTTCACTTGATCGACCTTAACTAGCTCCGGCTCTTCTTCGATGATGGTAGCTTTTTGAGGTTCGAGTAAATCGTCTAATAACGATGTTGTGTCGTCGAGGATTTCCTCAGTTTTGTGTACAGTAATGACAGGTGACTCGTCGTCGTGTTGTGTGGTTGTGATTTGTGTAGTTTCGAGTTTAGGACCTACCTTCTTTTTGATTATTCGCTTAGTTATTTTCTTCCGTTGTGGCTTACCTTCATCGCTAGGAACTTCTTCGACGGTGGTCTCCTCGGGCAGCTCGACCACTTGTTCTTTATCAGTTACTTCTTCGATTTTTCTCGGGAACTTCCTCTTTCACAACCACAACTTGTGACGAGTCACCTGTCATTACTGTACACACAACTGAGGAAATTCTCGACGACACAACATCGTTATTAGACGATTTACTCGAACCTCAAAAAGCTACCATCATCGAAGAAGAGCCGGAGCTAGTTAAGGTCGATCAAGTGAGAGACCGAAACTGGAGCAACGGAACAGACCAGCAGCGACAAAGCGGGCGATCAAAAGAAGAAAGGCCCGAAAGAAGAAGTGACCGAAAAATCACTTACTGTCGAGAGACAAGGCGAAGAGCTTTGGTAGCCTACAGTTGGTGAGAAGAGGAGTTCCCGAAAAATCGAGAAAGTAGGCAGGTCGTTGAGCTGCGGGGGCCACCGTTGAAGAAGTTCTGAGCGAAGAAGTGAAGCCGCAACGGAAAATAACTGGCAATGTCAAAGAGGTAGGTCTAGAGCTCGAAACCTCGCAACACGACGCGACGACGAGTCACCCACTGTCATTACTGTACCTGGAACTGAGGAAATCCTCGACGACACAACATCGTTATTGACGATGCATTCTCAAAAAGCCAACATCATCGAAGAAAAGCGAGAGCAAGGATGATCAAGTGAGAGACAGATACGAGACAGACCACGGCAACAAAGCAGTGATTAAAAGAGCCGAAAAAGAAGAAGTGACCGAAATCACTACAGTCGAGAGACAAACCCTGTGAGAAGACGAGAAAAGCGAAGACGTAACTAATAATACTTCTTCGACGGTGATCTCTTCGGGCAGCTCGACGACTTGTTCTTTATCAGTTACTTCTTCGATCTTTTCGGGAACTTCCTCTTTCACAACAAGACGACGAGTCACCTGTCATTACTGTACACAAAACTGAGGAAATTCTCGACGACACAACATCGTTATTAGACGATTTACTCGAACCTCAAAAAGCTACCATCATCGAAGAAGAGCCGGAGCTAGTTAAGGTTGATCAAGTGAAGACGGAAACTGGAGAAACGAAACAGACCAAAACGACAAAGCGGGTGATCAAAAAGAAGAAAGGCCCGAAAGAAGAAGTGACCGAAATCACTACTGTCGAGAGACAAGGCGAAGAGCCAGTGACCACAGTTGTTGTGAAAGAGGAAGTTCCCGAGAAAGATCGAAGAAGTAACTGATAAAGAACAAGTCGTCGAGCTGCCCGAGGAGACCACCGTCGAAGAAGTTCCGAGCGAAGAAGGTAAGCCACAACGGAAAAAGATAACTAAGCGAATAATCAAAAAGAAGGTAGGCCCCAAAGTAGAAACTACACAAATTACAAGCACACAACAAGACGACGAGTCACCTGTCATTACTGTACACACAACAGAGGAAATTCTCGACGACACAACATCGTTATTAGACGATTTACTCGAACCTCAAAAAGCTACCATCATCGAAGAAGAGCCGGAGCTAGTTAAGGTCGATCAAGTGAAGACGGAAACAGGAGAAACGAAACAGACCAAAACGACAAAGCGGGTGATCAAAAAGAAGAAAGGCCCGAAAGAAGAAGTGACCGAAATCACTACTGTCGAGAGACAAGGCGAAGAGCCAGTGACCACAGTTGTTGTGAAAGAGGAAGTTCCCGAAAAGATCGAAGAAGTAACTGATAAAGAACAAGTCGTCGAGCTGCCCGAGGAGATCACCGTCGAAGAAGTTCCGAGCGAAGAAGGTAAGCCACAACGGAAAAAGATAACTAAGCGAATAATCAAAAAGAAGGTAGGCCCCAAAGTAGAAACTACACAAATTACAAGCACACAACAAGACGACGAGTCACCTGTCATAACTGTACACACAACTGAGGAAATTCTCGACGACACAACATCGTTAATAGACGATTTACTTGAACCTCAAAAAGCTACCATCATCGAAGAAGAGCCAGAGATAGTTAAGGTCGATCAAGTGAAGACGGAAACAGGAGAAACGAAACAGACCAAAACGACAAAGCGGGTGATTACCATCATCGAAGAAGAGCCGGAGCTAGTTAAGGTCGATCAAGTGAAGACGGAAACTGGAGAAACGAAACAGACCAAAACGACAAAGCGGGTGATCAAAAAGAAGAAAGGCCCGAAAGAAGAAGTGACCGAAATCACTACTGTCGAGAGACAAGGCGAAGAGCCAGTGACCACAGTTGTTGTGAAAGAGGAAGTTCCCGAAAAGATCGAAGAAGTAACTGATAAAGAACAAGTCGTCGAGCTGCCCGAGGAGACCACTGTCGAAGAAGTTCCGAGCGAAGAAGGTAAGCCACAACGGAAAAAGATAACTAAGCGAATAATCAAAAAGAAGGTAGGTCCTAAACTCGAAACTACACAAATCACAACCACACAACAAGACGACGAGTCACCTGTCATTACTGTACACACAACAGAGGAAATTCTCGACGACACAACATCGTTATTAGACGATTTACTCGAACCTCAAAAAGCTACCATCATCGAAGAAGAGCCGGAGCTAGTTAAGGTCGATCAAGTGAAGACGGATACCGGAGAAACAAGACAGACCACAACGACAAAGCGGGTGATCAAAAAGAAGAAAGGCCCGAAAGAAGAAGTGACCGAAATCACTACTGTCGAGAGACAAGGCGACGAGCCAGTAACCACAGTTGTTGTGAAAGAGGAAGTTCCAGAAAAGATCGAAGAAGTAACTGATAAAGAACAGGTCGTCGAGCTGCCCGAGGAGACCACTGTCGAAGAATTTCCGAGCGAAGAAGGTAAGCCACAACGGAAGAAAATAACTAAGCGAATAATCAAAAAGAAGGTAGGTCCTAAACTCGAAACTACACAAATCACAACCACACAACACGACGACGAGTCACCTGTCATTACTGTACACACAACTGAGGAAATTCTCGACGACACAACATCGTTATTAGACGATTTACTCGAACCTCAAAAAGCTACCATCATCGAAGAAGAGCCGGAGCTAGTTAAAGTCGATCAAGTGAAGACGGATACGGGAGAAACAAGACAGACCACAACGACAAAGCGGGTGATCAAAAAGAAGAAAGGCCCGAAAGAAGAAGTGACCGAAATCACTACTGTCGAGAGACAAGGCGAAGAGCCAGTGACCACAGTTGTTGTGAAAGAGGAAGTTCCCGAGAAAATCGAAGAAGTAACTGATAAAGAACAAGTCGTCGAGCTGCCCGAGGAGACCACCGTCGAAGAAGTTCCTAGCGATGAAGGTAAGCCACAACGGAAAAAGATAACTAAGCGAATAATCAAAAAGAAGGTAGGTCCTAAACTCGAAACTACACAAATCACAACCACACAACACGACGACGAGTCACCTGTCATTACTGTACACAAAACTGAGGAAATTCTCGACGACACAACATCGTTATTAGACGATTTACTCGAACCTCAAAAAGCTACCATCATCGAAGAAGAGCCGGAGCTAGTTAAGGTCGATCAAGTGAAGACGGATACGGGAGAAACAAGACAGACAACAACGACAAAGCGGGTGATCAAAAAGAAGAAAGGCCCGAAAGAAGAAGTGACCGAAATCACTACTGTCGAGAGACAAGGCGAAAAGCCAGTGACCACAGTTGTTGTGAAAGAGGAAGTTCCCGAGAAAATCGAAGAAGTAACTGATAAAGAACAAGTGGTCGAGCTGCCCGAGGAGACCACCGTCGAAGAAGTTCCTAGCGATGAAGGTAAGCCACAACGGAAGAAAGATAACTAAGCGAATAATCAAAAAGAAGGTAGGTCCTAAACTCGAAACTACACAAATCAC
The DNA here is from genome assembly GCA_029034505.1 of Ornithoptera priamus. NCBI lineage: Eukaryota > Metazoa > Arthropoda > Insecta > Lepidoptera > Papilionidae > Ornithoptera > Ornithoptera priamus. The sequence continues at coordinate 596 of JARDWD010000059.1, read as the reverse complement.
AACCACACAACACGACGACGACTCACCTGTCATTACTGTACACACAACTGAGGAAATTCTCGACGACACAACATCGTTATTAGACGATTTACTCGAACCTCAAAAAGCTACCATCATCGAAGAAGAGCCGGAGCTAGTTAAGGTCGATCAAGTGAAGACGGAAACAGGAGAAACGAAACAGACCAAAACGACAAAGCGGGTGATCAAAAAGAAGAAAGGCCCGAAAGAAGAAGTGACCGAAATCACTACAGTCGAGAGACAAGGCGAAGAGCCAGTGACCACAGTTGTTGTGAAAGAGGAAGTTCCCGAGAAAATCGAAGAAGTAACTGATAAAGAACAGGTCGTTGAGCTGCCCGAGGAGACCACTGTCGAAGAAGTTCCGAGCGAAGAAGGTAAGCCACAACGGAAGAAAATAACTAAGCGAATAATCAAAAAGAAGGTAGGTCCTAAACTCGAAACTACACAAATCACAACCACACAACACGACGACGAGTCACCTGTCATTACTGTACACACAACTGAGGAAATTCTCGACGACACAACATCGTTATTAGACGATTTACTCGAACCTCAAAAAGCTACCATCATCGAAGAAG